>JASCZW010001877.1:0-235544 GCA_034211315.2 Aedes japonicus | reverse complement strand
CAGAGAGAGCTAATTTTTTTTGAAATATTAGGAAACATTACAGTTGTTGCAGATGAAGAAAAGCATTAATAGAGCAAACCAATACTGCTGTCTTCATTATAGCATTTTGAAATTATGTTCACGATAAAGGGTGTCCGATTAAAATTCTCACATACAAAATTCATCCTCAAATTTCGAGTTTTTGTCCAACTACCACCATTTTTTTAGGAGGGCTTCAAATGGTGAGTTGACAACATCGAAGGAGGGTGCGACCGATCTCTGGTCCTCACAAGTTCCTACCTCACGCCTCCACGAGTCATATGATCACAAAAGACTGCCAGCTGAAACATGGAGACGCTGGTTGGCGTAGCCTGGGCAATGTTGTCATTTTGACAATAGCGAAGTGAGGGGGTGCGATCTGTAAATCATATCATTATCTTTCAGGTCTTCCAGGTAATCATTGTAAAAAACATTTAAAATTCATTTTTTTCTCATGGCTGCCATATACTGTTTAAGTTTTCTGGTTCATAATGGATGCGCAAGTTTGTCTTCAATCGCAACAAAACAGCAGTCGGCACACATGTAATTTTCAGTTCATATTATAATATCCCTTCACTATATATATTATCTTATATGACATTGTTTATTCATTACCATTACCATTCAGCTTTATCATCATCACCACCATTTTTATCGTTACTTGTGTTTTCGTGATTGACATATTAACATTAAAATAATTTTATAATTTTTATTTATTCGTTTTATATATACTTTTAATTATTATGTCTTATATGTCCAATTATTATTTTGATCCTTTCTTCTTCTCTTATAATTAATAAGATCTCGTGCTTTGATTACAAGAAGCTGCCACGGTATCTGTGGTAGGCTTTTGCACTTATTACTGAATGTATTTTTCATTTCCGGTTAGCGAATGGACATTTAACTAAATCTGAGCTGATCTGATTTGTGCAGCGCTGTGTGCCATTTGACTAGTGTCTGATTTTACAGTTCTATTTTTGTCATGACTGTGCCATAACTCACAATATCATTATATTTGATGATATTGTTTTATTTATTTTGCTCTACCGATTATTTAATCAGTTCTTATTGTTTTTTTATGTCCATTTGTCTTCAATTCCCTTTCAATTGAATCTTATCTGTTTTAGGAGCAACTCCTAACTCAAAAGCAATAATTATTGGGTCAGCAAAAATATAAGTGAACTGCTCTTTTAAAATCTACATCAAACAGTAAATAGTAACCATAGCAATAGTAAATTAAAATGTATAAATGTTAGTTCTGTAAAATTTCAGTAGATTTAACAAACTTTTTCAAGATACCTCAAATCGCTGAAAACGAACGAAAACGTGCATAAGCGTGGACCCACAGAATTTTACACAGTAACAATTTACAACATTTCTCGCATTTCAGGATCAACCGTATGAAGATCATGCATAATAGATAGGAATGGTTGTAATATTTTTCATTTACATAAATATAGACACTATTATATAAATATTTCATAGGAATGGTAGGGACCATCAGGGCACCGATTGAAGCACTCTGGATAGGGAGAGTGGGAATGCTGACTCCCCATTACTAACAGTTTGTGAATAGAGGCCGGGTTCTTCTCCCCGCCCTTTGAGGCATGCTCATGTTAGATAGCTTGCTCTTTTGACCAATTGTTCAATCGTTTCCCTGTGGAAACGTATAAGTAATGTTGCCTATCGATCCACCCAACCCCTTTTTGGCCCTTCATACAATGGCATGATTACGATTATCAGTGGCTATTAAAGCTTGATCTAACAGCGAGGAGAGCCCATTGCTGTCGGACTTAGTTTCCATGCTACAATGGGTGGTAGTACATATCATACATACATTATACTAACGCGTTTGTTAGATATCTTCTTCCGGGAAACCGATCCAAACGTTAAGTAATAAATGCAGTTAAAGTTCTTCTAAGTCTTACGTGGAAATTAGTTTCAATTATAAGAACCAACGATTATTCTGTTATTTAATCTTGTAGCTTAAAAAGATCTTTGCGTTTTCATTGAATTTCCAATTATTTGTATATTCGGGAAAGCTTAACGAAATTAGATATTTGCATTGGTTACTATATTATGTTTATGGTTCTAAAATTAAAAAAAAAAAAAACAAAAACATACAAAATGTGTACATAATAAAACGTGACATAAAAGGGTGGGGTGTTCTTGATATTTCCTATGTTTCCTTTGGTTTACACACAGTTCTTAAAAAACATTAAAATAAAAAAGGTTTACAATCTCTAAGAACTCGGAAATATTTGGAAGGATTGTTCCGTATCGAAAATAGTAAGACGTGTATAATTTTTATTTCGTCATTTCGGAGTGGTCCAAATTTCCGCGTTGGAGTGCACAGAAAAGAATAATTAATTTTAACAAGCGCTCAAAATTTCCACTCGTTGAATTCTAATCCAAAGGATGCATAAACAACGAGATTGTTTGCAGTCTTTTATTCGCCATGCAAAAATGTTTGCATTCTCTCATACAACAGACGATTTAGGCGTTATCTGTCTTTAATTTACATGAAATATCCCATTATTTTCTGTCACATCTAGCATTTCCTTAATGTTAGATAACGCAGAAAATTCAATGTTTCTTTTTATCTGTGTGGTCCAAAAAATCACGATTTCAAAAACAATTATTTCTTTGAACATTTATAGCTAATGATCCACGTGACATATTTTTAAGATTTACCGTTACCGTGAATGCTTAGTTTTTCAAGATTTGATAAAAAAAACTAGTAGTGCATGTATCAAGTTATAATCGTAAGGTTTAATTAGTACCGTATTAGTTACACATTTATAGTGGTATCATCTAATTTATACGTATTATTACACATATGGTTGGTTAAAATGTTAATAAAATAGTTAATTTTGCGTTGGACCCGTTCCTTCTTATGAATTTTGCTCCATACTGCACTTTCCTGATCCTCATTTTTCTGGGTGTATAGCACGCGAGACGAACCAAAATGATTACATACGGGACAAATGACCAGTTTTCAGTGGCCCGAAATTTTATCATTCCATTCGGTAGATATGGAAACCGGTAACTGTTCGATTAGCCGGTCTTGCATGACTATGGCGGGTGCACAAAGCCCTGTCCGAACGACCAGCTGAGAGCTCGTGTCGAAAACTGAAAAATATTTGGTTCATCTCGCGTTTCGGTTCAAATACTAGCGTTGATAACATAGCCCTGACTGAAAGGAGGCACGAAAATACAGTCTGAAGCAGGAGGAAAATAATTTTGTAGCGGAGCGGTGTGGCTATTTCTATATTCGTCATGTAATAAATCTACAAGATATAAAAAGAAGAAGACACTTTGAAACATTGGTTACCCGGTTTTGAAGTCCCGAACAGGGAAAAACATATTTCAACCTGTTCATACGGAGATTGTATGCGAGCAAAAGTAGGTCATTTTAAAGTAAAAATTTGAACCACTTGTACTAATAGCACTTAACTTTAATTTCTATGCAAAAAAATTGTAGGTTTTTCTGATCAAATAGTGTATGAATGAAGAAATATGTTCGGGTGAACGAGAATTACAAGCGTTCAAAAACCTTTCACGGTAGTGTAACGCTCTCATTTTTCAATTTTTTTAAATGACACCCGATATTGAAAAGAGAAACGTAGTTCTACGTTAAAATAATAAAAAGGTACCTGACTGCTTAATTTCCTTCAGAAAAATACAATTTTATTCGTAGTAGATAAAAGCTAATTGTAAGATCTCCTGTTTCGGATTAAAATAAATTTAAATCGGGCTAAATAATCAAAAGTGCACTAGAAAATTAGAAGAGAGATTAGTAATTTTCGTTGAAATCCAACTACCTCTACTGCTTATCTTGATAGATACGCCGTTTTCGTCTACAATGTGCAGATTTCTTCAGTATCGTGTATTAATACCCGAATATATCTGTCAAGATAAGTAATAAAGGTAGTTGGAATTAAATGGAACTTACTAATCTATCTTCTCATTTTCTGGTTCCACTGAAATCTCACACTCACCAGGAGTCAATCAAAAGTTATTCGAAAAACAAGTTAATGATTTCTTGCAACTACACGAATAGTATTCATAAAAGTGGTCAAATTAGGAGAAACTGATCACTGCCAATAACTTTTAATTTTTTTTACCGATTTTAAATTTAACAACGGAACGAAAAATCTTTCACATAGTATTATTTTACTTACAAAGTTATAAAAATATATTCATGGCAACACAAATAACAGTTGTAAATGTATGGTCATGCCTATTTATGGACAATATTTCGAATAAAGGGTCACATAATAACTGATGAACTCAATTTAAGTTAGAGCTTCATTAGTATGTTGCTTTGCACTTTTGTCAATAAAAATAAAATTCAGAAGTTAGATATCTGGAAAATATGACCTGGTGATCTTCTTTTGGACCTCGGATTTTCATTCTACTTGAAACAGTACGCATAGACATACTTTCTCTTGGCTAGGACACAAACCTTGTCAAACTGTGGAATCAAATTTAGGAAAACTTTGGCAGACTTCAAGACACGTTTTTTTTTACGTTTGATGAACATGAAAAAGTGCTCAACGTTAAGGTTGAGGGATGTCCCGGAAAATTGAAAGACTGACCAAGTATTTTGAAGTGGCACTTTGCTCAACTCCATCCAAACATTGCAGCTACTATCGATTAAACTGTCTACAAACGTAAATGCTATACACGCAAAAAAAAAAACTCGAATCTGAGTTAAAACATGTCGCGTTGATCCGTTGCAAGAACGGATCTGATGAACGCCCACAACTGAGAGTAAAGCCCCATGAAGTCCATGTCCATTTTATATGCTGGATGAACCAGATCGAAGAATTGACCTTCTTGGCCACGTCCCGATTCGAATGCTTCAGGTTTCGTTGAAAGGAATCCCTCACCTTCCTTGCGTTCACAGGTTCGGTCGTCTTCGCTTTTCTTCCGCTATCAACTCACCGCTGGGTCGTCTGGGTCTCCTTGAACGATTTTACCACACGAGACACTGTTGAATTGTCGATTCTCAACTGTTGAACTGGCCTGGATTTTCCACGACCGCGCCCATAATTTTTTGTCGAAGCACTTCTTGCTTGGAAGCTATATCGATAACTACTTGACAAATTGGGACAAAATGTTGAACATGTAAACATTAAACTCTAAACTAGTTTTACCTAAAATTTCATAAATTTTTATCCATGCAATAAAACGTTTTTTTGGAATACAATCTTTGCTAACGTTTGTTTCGGTGTTGTGGCATTACACCTTAAGGCCAAGCATCTTTATTGGAACAGAACAGCATTGGAAGCTAAACTATTTCCGACGATGGTAGTCCGAACATACTGGTGTCAATCTGGAACCAAAAGATATAGGATATAAGCTTTAATCCTAGGACAACACAGTGTAACCTTGGCCTTACCGGCAGAGGTATGTAAATCTTGTCCACGTGGAATTTCAAATACCCTATTTAATGTGTAGATTTTGAATTATTTCACGAATCGCTGAAACTTTTCACTTATATGACATCCAAAACTCTCCACTTAATTTCGTGGTGCAAGATGTTTACATTCTTGCTATAAGGTCTGTATCCACATTAATCCGGACACCTTCAAATCATTGTCACTTTTGAAATATTGCACGTAGGAATAAAAAATTTCACTGTGGTATAGCTGAGAGTCTCTGATGAAAAAGACTATGATTGATGTTTACATTTTATGTTTAGTATTCAAGATGGCGACGAAAGAATAACAAGTGCGCGAGCGAATTTTGTACGGGCGCACGGCAAATCCTGACTTGCCAATACGAAACCTTGCAAAAACATTGGATTTGTCTAAATCCACTGTTCGCGATGTGCTCAAATCATTTTCGGAACGTTTAACGGTGGAGAGGAAACCGAGAAATGACAAAAACATTGAACGCGCTGATCCTGTCATGGACCGAAAGGTGAAAAGTATATTAACGAAAAACCCAAATCTCTCCGTTCAAACGATGGCTCGTAAAATAGGGATGTCGCCTGGTTTTGTCCAAAAATCAAAACAACGTTTGGGACTTAAGTCGTATAAAGAAAAAACAGTTCCAAATAGCAACGACAAACAGAACTTGGGAGCAAAATCACGGGCTCGACGTTTGTACTGTGAATATTTGACGAAGTTATCATGCGTTGTTATGGACGATGAAACTTATGTCCTGGAGGATTTCAAGCAGCTTCCAGGGCTGGCTTTTCATTCTACTATGGCCAGAAATGCCACAGTTGAGCATTTTAGAACGAAGAAGGCATCGAAATATCCCAAAAAATACCGTGTGTGGCAAGCAATTTGCACGTGTGGCAAAAAGAGTAATTTTTTCGTCACTACAGGCACAATCAACAAGGAGATCTATCAGAAAGAGTGTCTGCAGAAGCGATTGCTACTCTTCATCAAAAGTCACAAAGAAAAACCTTTGTTCTGGCCCGATTTGGCATCATGCCACTACGCTAAAACTGTGATGGAGTGGTACCAAGCAAATCAAGTGAACATTTTACAAAAACCTCAAACCCGCCAAATTGCCCAGAGCTACGACCAATCGAGAGATATACGGCTCTGATGTAGCGGAAGCTTTCTGGAAAAAGCGAGAAATCAAAGACATCAAACACTTCCACCAAATTTGAACAAAGACGGCTTGTACGATTTCTAAAGAGTCTGTACAAACCCTAATGGACGGAGTTACGCACAAAGTTCCAAAAACATGGTCTAAGAATAATTTAGACCAACAAGCAGCTGGTGACACAAGGAAAATATCTCACTTTGAACAATTAAAATGAAGAGCGAAATCATCTCCATCGATGGATCGAGCCAAAAAAGAAACACCTGCCGCTGAAACAGGACACAACTGTAATCATTATTTTTCAATTATAAAGCATTACCAGGTCGACATTCGGTTAAACCTTTGAACGATTCGCCTAATGAACACTGCATCTTTCGTTGCTGGGGCCACGGTCACATGTGTGATCAAACATGGAAGTGCGAAACATAAATCAAAACGTAATATCTCTATTCAACCCTTTCATTTACATTTTCCAGTTGGCGTTTGGCCAGTCATATTCTGCTATAAGTTGGCGTCTGCTGTTGCTGTTGCTGCACCCGAACCAACCCCGGAAATCCATGCATGGCATTATGAAAGGACGTGATCTCTCCACCCACTAATTTAGAGACGGCTGGCCGCAAACTTAGAACCGTTAGCGCTGACTCCAGCTCAGCTGGTGGCTTTTGCCCGGTCCAAACACACACACACCCACCGCACCTCACATGATTTGGAGACGACTGAAATAGCAGCTAGTGGAAACTACAAAAACATACACAAAAGTCAGCAGTATGGGCAGAATGGGCAGAATGGGCAGAACCGTCGCGCAGGGACCGACCGGGGACCGAAATGGGGGAAATATTTATGAATCTCATCTAGATTTCTCCGGCCAGAACGGCCCACACTCACATGGTCGGCTCGCCACCGCACACCGATGGGACCGGACCGCGCCGCAGTTTGGAGTCCGGATATGAACAAAAGGAAAGAAAACTCGTATCTCAAACTGCTCATCCTGTCCTGCCAGAAGCTGGGAGCGGTTCATCCGAGAGGAGATTTTCGGGGGAAAAAATTGACTATTTATTTGAATGTAGACTTAAGCCATTAGGCTGTTTCGATTTTCAAGAAGAAAAAAAACAAATTTGTGAATTTGCAAAGGAAATTATGATTGATAATATTCGAAAAACTACAGCAATTTCAAGTGGGCAAAAATTGATCCAACCTTCCATTAATTTGGAGGGCGCATGGTAGGAGTCTTGTAAAATGGCTTATTAGTTTATCAAATTATGAGGGGAAATCGGGTAAAATGGATCATTTTCTGACGATCAACCCTAAAAGAAACTATCATCGTTCGATTTTACGGACATTTTTACGTAACTACAGTGCAAGTGAGAGTAATATTACTGGCGCTCATCTTCAGAACAGCATGGTATATGAGTTTATGTATGGGGGGAAATCGGGTAGGATGGACCACTTCCTGGCATCCGATCAAAGTAAATTTGTTCCATTAGTTCTTCAGCTTTTTATGCTAAAAGAGACGAACCAGCCACCGGCTAAAAGTCTCTCAAATAAAAATAAACAACAACAACTTTTTATGCAAATTTACAGTGCATTTGGGTTCAATATAGTAGCACCAAGTTTAATTTTTGGGTAATAATTCTAGTTTGCATCCAAAATGAGGGAAGAAATGAGCAAAATGAGACACGTCCAGTAGTCCATCCTAAATGAGGCCAACTAATCGATTCCCCGCATTTTCTTCCATAAGATAAGCTATTTCTCAGGGCTCCTTTATATGATGATGGTCCCGCCACTTACCCCTACAAAGGTTTGAGCTAGACGATTTATCTATTAGATAATTTATTTAAAAACAATTCAACCATTTATGCAAAACAAAAAACGAACTGATTTCATCTACTGATATAAACTTCTTCCAATACTGTTCATTTGCTTCACAGCGATATAAATGTCAAAAGCTATTGATGTCCTGTATAAGGACATTATCAAATGACAAGCCAATATCCGATCCTGCCCGCTACAGAGTCAATGAGGTTCCAACACTAAAGGAACCGCCACCTTAGTTTTGGGCTGACCAATGATATCCCCAAACAGAGAAATCGAGAAAATTTCCAAACCGAAAAAATCCTGGACCGGCGATAGTCAAACTTTAACTTTCAACCACAACAGAACTGACAAAGAATTCCCCGACAATCAGCCAGGCAACCCACTACTATTTCGTGGCATCTTCTCAAGCATCAAAGGCCAATGTTTTTTTTGTAAATTCAAAAAGAAGTCCTTTATATCTGTATACCGCGCGCGGGGCTCAAACTTTTGAAGACTACACAAAAAATAAAAACTACTTTAAAATACAATAACAAAATAAAAACTTAAAATCCATCATCATCATCGAGGCGAAAAGTATAGTTTGTTTGTGCCCCATGACGAATATAAAACATTTAACAATAAACCATACAAAAATATCCGTTGTAATAACATCGTCACGATACAAAATTAGTGAAGAGTAAAAATTTAACAGAGTAGCTGTTCAAAAGGCTGCTTTGATGTGTGACATACATGGTTTCTGTTAGTGTTGCTGTACGTTTGATGTGTATAGGCATCGAATTGAAAACATTTATACCTCTAAAAAACAACGAGTTTTGTGAAGGTCCGTACAAAAATATGGTGTTCTAACATCATTTGCGTTTCTAGGGTTGTTCTAGTGTTCTAGTGTATCTATGAATATCACTTCCTCTTTCAATTCGATTACACATATATCGAGGCAGCAACCCGTTTATTGCTTTAAAATGAACACCATTGTCAAATACACAACTCTTTGCTTCACCGATAGCCACTGTAGGGCATCTAACAAAAAAAGAGGAGGAAGTGAACCTGTTACATCTCAAGATCAAACGCATTATCTTATTTTGCAACCGCTGTAATCTTGATATTTGTGTTTGATTAGCTAAAAACAAAATGGAAGGGCAAAATTCAATGTGAGGAGAGATGATAGATTTGTACAATTGTATTTTACTAGCAATAGTTAAATCGTTTTTTAATCGGCAGAGAATACCGTACTTCTTGGCTATTTTCTTGATGACATCGTCAATGTGAGAGTCAAATTTTAATCTATCATCAATAATCACGCCAAGATATTTAATCTCACGAACGCGATCAATTGTCTCATCATCAATTTTAACAGAGACGTCTTCGTTAACTCGATTCCGCGAAATTACCATGAATTTAGTTTAACTTATGTTTAATTTTAACTGTTTGTACTTTAACCATCTATTTAGAGAACGTAAATCTGCATTCAAATGTGAAACGGCCTCCTCAAGGTTTTTAGCTACAATGAACAACACGGTATCATCAGCAAAAAGATTAATATCACAAAATCGCAAGACTCGTCGCATGCCATTAATATATAGAATGAATAAAATGGGCCTCAATACACTCCCTTGTGGTACGGTTATATTGAGTTATAAGGCTGTTCTCCACAGGGCTCGACACAGAATCATTAAAAGCCGTCCGTTGAGTTCTGTCAGACAAATAGCTTTCGAACCATCTGTATGCAGAACCCGAAAATCCAAAACGCTTGATTGATTTTAACAACAAGGGCCGAGAAATCGTTTCAAAAGCGCGTTTCAGATCCAAAAAACAGCAACAATCGTATCTTTTCGCTCTACATTTTCTTTCCATTTTGCTAAAACTAAATTTAACACTGTTTCACAGGAATGACCTTCGCGATATCCCGGTTGTTCCGGGGCATTCAAATTATTACTATTTAAATACGTTAACAGCTGGCCTTTTACAACAAGTTCCATTATTTTCTCTTGAGTGTGCAACATGTTGATAGGACGAAACTCTTCGGCTTTAATCGTTTCAGCGATTTTTTGAATGGGAATAAATAAAGATTCCTTCTAAACTTGTGGCACGTGCCCAGTTTGCAGCAATTCATTAATTAGGTCCAGCAGGTTGTTTCCGATGACATTAAAGCAATCTTGTACTGCTCTTGTATTTACGTTATCCACTCCAGCCGTTTTGTTCAAAGAAAAGCAAATAGATTTAAGATCCTCTAACGTTATTGGGTAAAAACTTTCAAAACTACAGTTAATATTAATCGGCTGTTTTATTTCGTCTGGCTCATCTACTATATCAATGGATTGATTGATTGACAAAATACTATCGACGAAATATTCATTAAATTTACATGCAATGATGTCCTCTGACTGTTCTAATGTGCCATTGAAGGTTATGGATCGTGGTTTGCAATTACTAGGTTTTAACAAAGATTTCAAAATTTTCTATAACTCTTTGTTGTTGTTCTGATGCAAATCAATTTTCTTCGGAATATATTCACAACGAGTTTGTTTAACGGATTGCGAATATTTGTTACGCGCATCGTTTTACCTATTCAAAAAGATATTTCTATTAGTTCTACGCCATTTCTTGTACAGCTAGTCTCTTTTACGTTTAAGACGCAAAGATACAAATTGTACCAGCTGTTCGAGTTCTTTACTGGAACAAATTTATTTCCGACTAGTTTATTGGTACATTTTTTTAAGACGTCTGTTAAAACAGCTGGTTTCTGATCATGAGAACCGGTATTTGATTGAAAATCCACACTTTTTCTGTGTCTGGAAAGCCAATTGTTTTAAATTAAAGAAATCTGCTAAGGAGTGTATCGAATGTAAGCTATCCACATACATTTGCGTTGTACTCATGTATTTGTGATGGTTTTTTATGCTCTAAACACTGCATGCTGTGCGTTTGGCTGTCAGCTTTCTTTTGTTTACTTGTTTGTGCGGTTCAAATTCTGCGTTTTCAAAATGTCACGTATTGAAAAGGAAGTGAAAATTAAGGTTCTGGACACATGGCTAAGTGAGAAGGGTATTACTATGCGAAAATTGGCGAAGCGTTAAAACCATCATTAATAAGTTTGGGGAACACTATTCTTTGGATGAGCTACCAGGAAGAGGCAAAAAACCCGGTTCTTCCAACCCGAAACTGGAGCAGAAAGTGGTATCTCTAATCAATGTCAATACGTGATTTGGCCAAAAAAATCAGGAACGAGTGTCGGAATGATCCAGCGTATCTAGAGGCGAGACCACCTGAAGACCTACAAGAAGCAGAAAATCTCGAAACAAAGTGCAGAACAGAAGAAGCGAGCAGCAACAAGGGCCCGGAAATTGTATTCGCGTCTTTTGCAGCGTCCGGATGCATGCGTTTTGATGGACGATGGACCTATGTAAAGGAGGACTCAAAACCCCTTCCAGGTCCACAATACTTTACTGCCATCGTTGGGGAGGATGTAAGCGATGCGGACAGGTCGATTCAAGTGGAGAAATTCGGTCGAAAGGTACTGGTATGGCAAGCAATATGTTCCTGTGGTTTGAAGTCAACCATTTTTTACACTACCGGAACTATAAATGCGGAAATCTATCGATCTGAGTGTCTCCAGAAGAGATTGTTGCCTTTATATAAGAAGCATAGTACACCTCCACTGTTTTGGCCGGATTTAGCGTCGGCTCACTATGCCAAAACCACTCTCAATTGGCTTGCGGAAAAGGGTATAGATTTCGTTGAAAAAAATATCAATCCACCAAATTGCCCTCAGCTTCGACCCATCGAACGTTACTGGGCAATCGTGAAGAGGGTCTTCAAGAAGACTGGTAAGGCAGCTGGGAACATGCAGGAGTTCAAAAAAATTTGAGCTCAAGCGTCCAAAAAATGCGATGCAACACTTGTCCGGAACTTGATGAAGAGCATTCGATCCGAAGTTCGAAAATTCGTGAAGGAATAACTTAAATTTCATCCGGTCTTCATTATGCTCAAGTTTAATCTCGTACAATAAAGGATCAATTTTTTGTATGAATAAAATATCTGTTTTCAACATAATTTGAAAGAAAGTTTGTGGATAGCTTATTTTCGATACACTCCTTAAATCGGCAATGATCCATATTAGGTGTGAAAAATTAACCACAAACTTTTAAAGATGGCCTATAGCAAATGAATTTTGTTCATTTAAAATAATAGGTATGATCCATACATTATTGCAGAACTATTCCAATTTTGGGTTCAATTTTTGTTAAATTCTGGCCACGGAGCAACTGATCCTTGACTGCGCTACTACTCAAGTTTATTAACATGTCCGTTCCTTTAGCTATACGGCCTAAATATTGCTCAATATGAAAGATCGCGTTGCTGAAGATTTACAATTTTTCAGAAAGCTGACTTACTTTTGCGATCTCACGTTTTTTACGACCGCAACTGTGAGACATGTTTCCCTACACACTACCAAAATCTCGTGTAAATATCTGTCCCTGAGACCGACACATGCAAGCGTCCTTAAGCGCATAAGAATGTGTTGAAAGAGATGAGTAAATAAATTCAAGCGAACACATTTTTTGTCGAATTTCGGATGTGTCAGTTTCAAGAAACATAATTTCACACGAAATCTTTACTTTACGTCCCCCGACTATTACGTATTCCGAGACTATTACTTTCCCCGACTATTTACAAACATGGATTAGGTCTCGTGTAAAATTCATAATTTCTAAGTGTGTAGAAACTTGGTAAAGAGCACCCGAGCATGTGAACTACTGGTCAAACATAAGACTTGATCAAACTGGTATTTCAGATAATTTTTACTTAATGATGCCGGGCACACGCTTCTTAACGCACCATCGCTCGTCGGACCTAACTACAAGGAACATCCTAACACTTCGAATATTGAAATCATCGCCCGCTTTCTACCGCCTAAGTGCTTAAATCCTCAACTGCTCAGCAGGCAACATTGGCATTTCTAGCACTTGGAGCACTCATATTATTCAATATAGCGGTTTGATCATGCCAAAAGCTTATCAACCACTTATAAGTTGATTGAGAACATTCTTACTGGAGGTTTCTTGAAAACCAATGTTTGGCAAAATTGTAGTTGAGAAAATTTTCTACATGAATAAATATTGAATGAAAAGTTTGCTTTCTGCATAACGTTTGCATAAAGGAAAAAGGACAAAAATTGCTGATTTTTCATAGGTTTACCCGTAATGACAAAACTACTCATACAGCATCAATCATAGTCACCCATGAGTCAGCAGACAAAATTTGACAGCTCTATCAGTCGAACTTTAGCCGTGATGGCAAAAACAGTGGAGCAACTCCGTTCAGAAGTGTGCGCGTTTAAAGAACGGCACCCCGCCGCTTCGAAAACGGACATCGTTCCGATATCTTGGTACTATTAGACAACAATCAGAGCATCGAAAGAAAGTCGACCCTGAGCGACAAGAAGCTGAAGAGGAAGACCGAGGGAAAAGTGGCTACATCGCTGCGTTCAACCGGCCAAACAGTGAAAAAGTACCTGGCGAACATGAACATACATGTCAGGAAGCGGAAGTCGCGTCCACTGGTTTCGGAGCTGCAGACAATGACGCAGCGACAGCGCCTGAATAAGATGGTCAACTCGATTTTCCTGGCGAATTTCGACGTGGCGGTTGTGATGGTCGACGAGACCTATCTCACCATGGATGGCAACGACTGGCAGGGCACTTCGTATTTTACTTCCACCACGAAGGATGTGAGTTCCGAGGTGAAGTTCATTTCACACAGCAAGTTCCCCAAGAAGGTGCTGCTGTGGCTGACAATCAGCGAGAAGGGGATGTCAAAGCCGCTCTTCTTTCGCTCCGGACTGGCCGTGAACGGGGAAATTTATAGTAAGAAATGTCTGCCGGCAGTTGCCTCTTTCATCAAGAAATATCATAAGGGCGAAGATGCGTTGTTCTGGCCGGATCCGGCGTCGGCCCACTGCTCGAAGCAATCGTTGGAGGAGATGGATAGGCTGCATACCGATGTGATACACAAGTCGGTGAACCCGCCCAACGTCCTCCAGCTGCGTCCCATCGAGAATTCCTGGACCAACCTGAAAGATCTATCTCAGCGAAAACTGAGGAGGAATTGATAAACAAAACGAAGAAAGAACTTAAAAACGTGCCTACACGCATGTTTTCGTCCGCCATGGCGAATGTTCCGGTTAACTGCCGGAAGGTCGCTCGCAAGGGCGTAGATTCCAGCGATTTTCCATTTTTTTCCCCATCCGAATAGTACTCCTTCGGAAAATGGCCATCGTTTTCAGCTATGAGCTCATCATTTGAGTAAAATCGCTTACCGGTGAGCCATATCTTCAAGTTTGGGAACAAATAAGAGGGGGGCACTGGGCACTGGGGGGCAAGAGTGGCGAATACGGTGGATGGGAAACCAATTGATACCGAATTTCATTCAATTTTGCCTGAGCAATTGAGGATGAATGAGCAGGGGCATTGTTGTGATGATAGAGCACACTTTTTCTCTGCAAATGCGGCTATTTTTTCTGGACTCCCATAACGCTGCATGGTATGCGCCTGTCATGGTTTTACCTTTTTCAAGATATTCGATGAATATTACACCTTGTGCATCCCAAAACACGGAGGCCAAAACCTTTCCCGCCGATTATCGCGTTTTCGGGCGCTTCGGAGCACTTTCGCCCGGTGAAACCCACTGTTTTGCCCGCTGCAATGACTCCGGTGTGTAGTAATGGATCCAAGATTCATCCATGGTTATGAATCGGCACACAAACTCCTTCGGATTGCGTATAAACTTGCTCAAATTCTCGATTATCAAAACTCGAAACTCGGATTTTTCCATTACAAAAAAAAGTTGCTGATCGGTCTCTTCTCACTGTTGTCACTAATGAATGCGTGGACAGAAATGGCTGAAATTTTGACAGCCGTCATTCGAGCAGTGAAACTTATAGAAAATGGTTCACATTGGCGATTACCAACGCCATCTGTAGGAAATTAAAGGGACTTTTCAAGCAGCCTAGTGTATCTCTAGAAATACTACACCAACGCGAGAAATATATCGCAGATTGGTGAAGCTTGGTTTTCCTGCAACACTGTCCATAAAGTTTTTAAATCTTTCGATACATGTTTGACAAAAGCCAGGAAGGCTGGAAGCGGAACAAACACAGATCTCATGAACGACCAGAAGGACACGAAAGTGAAGTAAATATTTCAGAAGAGACCAGACGTACTGTGGCTAGAAAATTGAAAAAGTCGCCAATTTTCGTTCATACTTCCAAGCACCGGCAAGGTATGAAGTCGTTCAACGTGAAAACTGTACCGAACCGTAATAATGAACAGAATGTGACGGCTAAAACCCGGGCTCGCAAGTTGTATCGCGAATATTTGACGAAGTTTTCCGGCGTGATTATGGACGACGAAACTTATGTGCTGCGGATCCACCTAACTGCCCAGAGTTGCAACCTATCGAGTGGTTTTGGGGTTTCTTGAAGAGAGAACTCTCTTAATATAAACAACAAGTTACAACTATAGAAATTTTTTGAAAATCTTGAACAAAAGCAGCTTAATCGGTTGCACAGACCCTAATGACTGGAGCAAACTCAAAAGTTCGTAGTTTCTTTATGCAGCCAAATTAAGTAACTGTTATTAGTTTTAAGATGACGCATAATTCACAATTAAATGAATTAAAAAATGCATCTTGGTTTGAAATAACAGAAAAGTTTTCTTATTCCAAATTAATCTGTCCAGATTTTGTTGCGAACAAACCTTAGAACCCGTAGAGTTGCAAACAGTAGCAATCCACAATTTGCTATAACGACTAGCTGAAACAATAAGCGCTTTTTTGTATCATCAAATCTTGGATTGTGACGACCATACTGTAACAGTGATACCACCAAATCGAAACAAATCGAATAGTTTGATGCATAGCACTCAAATTGAACCAACCAACTTGTATAGAAGTCATAAAATACCTAATAGTATCTTTATACCGGAAAAAGCATTTTAGTTGTTATGCTGGCAAGCTTGACTGCTTGTTTTTACACCTGCCGTTAGTTTGAAACCTACGAGTTTACATTGATTGTTATAAAAATGAACATTATCGCGAAATGAACCAACGAATTTGGTGACCTGACGGGCTTATGATTGGATTGAAAACTTGTTGGCATACGAATGAGAATTTTATCTCTCCGAAAACGATAATTAGTAGAGTCATTTACAGGTCATTTCACGAAATCACTTTCCAAAGCGTGAATTGAAACCTCGTTAGCCAAACTACGCAAAAAATCTCGCGGCTGGACCTCCGCCAATCAGTAGCAAACCGACATTCAGCACACAATGGGTGTGCTATATATGAAAGCCCAGGGACCGGTCCTTCCCTAGCGTTTCCAGCAACAGCAATATTTCTCACCATCACACTCGCCCTCTAAAAGGAGGGCATTGCGGTGGTGGGCGGTGGCGATGGTAAAGTTGAAGAGTGAAATTAAGTACCCAGGAGACCACCACCAGCACCAACACCGAACGGCTACCACCAACCTCCTGCTCTTCTGTGGCTGCCATATTTCGAAGCCCAAAAGTTGCTCGGCGAGGGTTGAACTTTTCCTCAATGCTCACGGCTGGAAGAGATGGTGGTCATGCGTTTTCCAAGAGCATCGATCTGGAAATAAAAGATACTAGATTAGAAGAAGACCATCAGCTAGTCTGTGCTGGAGGGCTTCCAACTTAGGAAAGGAAAACTTATCGAACCAAACGGAAGCTGGGGAGTTGTATTACTTGGATAATGATGCGAAAAGTTAGAATTTTTGACGTCATGCAGTGTAAGGTAACCCCAAAGCGAGGAGACTGGTTTCGTAATTTACTCTTGCTTGCAACACAAATCTATCAAGATTCACCCTTAACAACGTTTCAAATAGGAAACGAGTTACCGGCAAGAAAAAGCAAATACATACATTAAACATACCACCAAAGTTCAACGTAAACAAGTCCAAACATGATCGTCTGATATTTGTATTAAACGCTAGAAGAGTTATCGCGCTAATATTAACCCTTTCTTCTAATATGCTCTGCCCCGGTGGTCAGTTTGTTGGGGGAAAGTTTCGGAATTATTTTTTTTAAGAATGGTCAAAATACTTGGGAAGACCTCGACGCACATTCAAGGCAAAGGGGTGATTTCGGCCTGTCATCACATTTATTAACGGCGAAGCAGAACCAAAAGTATGGGGTCGTGTTGAAGAAAAAAAAACTCGTTTTCTAAGACGACCAGTAAGAGTCCCGTAATAACAACAAATTGAATGATTTATTGTCTTAAAACTGTTAGACCATGTCTGGGAATCCTCTTCAGTTGCTCCCACGCTGGTAAGTGTGGATTTGATAATCAGGGGTAGGTTACTGGTTCCGTTTACGGTGGAGAAATTTAAATTACTTTATTTTTGAAAAAGGCTGTGTCTGTGGTTTCTATAGGAGAAACTAAAAGTACTTAAATTGTTTTGTCCGTTGGCAGAAATTTATTTCGGATTTCTGTTGCTCACAATGTGTGCGTGTTGCTTTCAACATTTAGCTACTGTGTAAACAAGAATAGTCCCGCAACGATAAATCTAATGCTGGGATCTTAGGCCGAAGATCGTTTTGCCGAATCGATCATAAGCACAAGTGGCTTCATGGAAGGACAAAGCAGATCAACACTCGCTCTAGACAACTGCCACCAATATCACCAGGACAATGAGGTGAAACTGTGAGAGGGGTGATGTCATCAATATGATTTGCGTTATAATTTTGTAGCGGATTTTACGATACCCATTCACCCATAGTAAAAAAGTTTTTTTTTTCAATTATCAAGTGTAATGAAAAACAGGAATAATATTTGGAAACAGATTTTCAGAAATTATGAAGAACAAAGAAATTGAGCTTACCAAATCAATTTTTCGAGCAGTTTGTGAAGAGACATAACATAAAGGGTGTCCACAGTTAAATTGCATAACTTTCAATAAGCTGTAAATTTTGAGTGAAATGACCTCAGCGTGTATTGTTTATACTGCGTGAGTGTCATTCTGCAATGTGTAGTAGTTTCGAAAAAAGTGTCGAAGGAACAGCAAGTGCGCGGGGACATTTTACACACGCACCTCGACAACCCACTTCTTTCGCACCGAACCCTCAGAAAAATGGTGAAAATTCACCAGTCTACAGTGTCTCGTATCATAAAACGTTTCGGAAAACGTTTTACTGTCGATCGGAAGAAGGTGAGTGGTAGAAAAAGTGTTCCATACTGTGTGAAGGATCACAAGCGAGTGGCTGCTACCTTTAAACGCAAACCCAACTGTTCCGTTTGGGATGTCACGAAAAGGCTGCATTTGACCAAAAGTTTCGTGCCGAATTAATGCCTGAAAAAAACGTCTGCTTCCGTTTCTCAAGACATACAACATTTCAACAATTTTTTGGCCGAACCTAGCCTCTTGTCACTTCTCCAAGGATGTTCTGGAATGGTACAAGACGAATGGTGTCAATTTCATTCCGAAACACCTTAATACCCCAAACTCTCCAGAGTTGCGGCTTATTTAAATATATTGGGCTATAATAAAGCATGAACTTCGTGAACATCCTAAAGTGGACACTACAGAACAGGAAATGTTGATATCATGGTTGAAAATGAAAAAAAAGTCGATTCAAGCGTTGTACAAAATCGTATGCGGGGTATTAAGAAGAAAGTTCGGGCTTTTGGATTTGGTAAATACATACAGTGAAATAAAAATACCGAAACCAAGATTATACATTGTGTTTTATTCCCTAAATATTTCATGACAATCGGTAGAGAGACTTCTTTTTGAAGACGAGTTTAAATTGATGCAATTTAACTGTGGACACCCTTTAGTGTATTCTCCACAAAAATGCACAGCAACTGAGATCAAACAGTCTTTAATTTTATAATATACTTATTTTTTTTAAAACAGTCAACAATCTTTTTTTCGTATTTGGGTATTTTTTTCGTTTTTATCTCCCCTTCTTGCAAAGTAAACCTGTGCTCGGATTGCTGATTTCTGCTAGAAACCCAGTTCTGTCCGTTCCCACGTGATGAGCACCAACTGATATACTTGATTGGTTGTTCGTGGTAGCCCAGGGACAGGCAGGTGAAAAAAGTGTCTGTATTTTTCTAAGAATATTTACCTGCTCACTTCCTTCCGAGATCAAAAATTTCTTCGAAGCATGGATTTTGAAATATTCTTGGTGATTGCCGAGAATCCTTTTGGAATTTCTTTCATGAAAGAACGAAAGGTTCCTGCTGCAACTTATATGCATGGAACATGTTTGTAATGTTTGAGCATGAGCATGACTATGACTGATCGCCCGATGTTGCAACCTCGTTATATATAGATCAGTTGTTATGACGTAGAACCAACATATGATACCATCGCTAAACTACATATCTACATTTTGTTAAAACTGTTTAAACCTAGGAAAGGGCAGGTATTATTTATTTTTATTTTATTTTTTCTAGGCATTCCGTCATTTATAACATTACCTAATACACTATAGATATTGTACTTGAATAAAAAATCTAAACTTTCTTTTGTGAGGAACTTTTTATTGCACTGGTAAATATTGATGAAATTTTCGGTAAAACTAGTTAAGAGTATAATGTTTTCATCTGTAATATTCTCAAAATATGTCAAGCGGTTGTTGTGATGGCATCCGAACAAAAAGTGCTTCGACAAAAAAATATTGGCGCGGTCGTTGAACATCCAGGCTAGTCCCACAGTTGGGAAACAGTTGAGAATGGACAATTCGACCTTGTCCCGTGTGGTAAAATTGTTCAAGGAGATCCAGAAGACCCAGCAGCGAGCTGACAGCGGAAGAAAAGTGAAGACGTCTGACCCCGTGAACGCAAGGAAGGTGAGGAATTACTTCAATCGCAATTTGAACCACTCTGTTCGGGATTTGGCCAAGAAGGTCTATTCTTCCGTCTGTACTGTAAGTGGTTGGTGCAGCCGAAATGACTTGTGAACGACGAGACGTGTACTCAAGCGGACATTAAGCAGACCCCAGCCTGGAGATTGTAATCGGCAAGTCTCACCAGGATTTTCCAGGACTTCTCCGATAAATCTTCTCCGACGAAGATTGATAAATTTGTCAAGAAGTATTTGGTGTGGTAGACAATCTGTGGGTGTAGCAAATTCAGCAAGCAGGGTATAACGACCGGTATAGCCAACGGCCAAACATATAAAGAAGAATTGCAGCCCTTCCTCCGGTTCCACGAAGGTTACACTCTGTTTTGGACGAATCTAACATCGTGCCATAACGTGAAACCAGCGATGGAGTGGTACAAACCTAACGATGTAGTTTTTGTGCCGAAAGAGGCAAATGCGCAAAACTCTCCATAACTTTGGCCAATAGAGAAATTTTTGGCAATATAATAGGCGACCTCCGAAAAATAGGGAAGGTCTCCAAAAAACAACAAAGCTTTGAAGAAAGAATGAATGAAGGTGTGTAATAAAATGGCGCAAGTGTTGCACAAGATTTGATCGGTAGCGTTAAGTCCAATGTGTGGGCATTTAGCCTAGAAGATGAGGTTGAATAAAGCTACTCCTCAGAAACATAGAGGGTGTACGGAATCGAATTGCGACACACACATATATTCGGCAAAATTCGCCCGTTCAACCAATCATCTACAAACTTTCAGGGAGTTAAATAAAACATGTTATGAATATTTTCCCATGTTTGTTTTGTTCAGCTTCAATACCATATCCAAATGCACGAACCTTCTTCTATATACTATTCATAAGGTCCTGTACAACATTTGAATCAACTTTTTTTGCGTGGCACCATTGTGTGACCTCAGAAGAGGAAATAGACGCTTTTGGATGCATTCCTTTAGGTACACCTGCCCATTGACCGTTCCAGTTGTCCCGAATGGGGTGCCCCGCTTGCCACACAAGCAATTTGCTTGCTAAATCATATATTTTTTGGCAAACTTTACCATCGTCTGCTTTCTAACGTCCTCAGGGACATCTAATTTATGATGAGCAGTGAAAAACTGAAGCCCCGGAAGCTGCCGGAAGTCTGCTTTTACATACGTCTCATCATCCATAACGAGGCAATGTGGTTTCGTCAACACCTGGGTGTAGAGCTTCCGTGCACGTATTTTACCTACCGTATTCTGCCGTTCATCGCGATCGGGCGACTTTTGGACTTTGTACGTGTGTAGTCCTTCACGTTTTTTCGCATCTTTCACGAAAGTTTTGATTAAATTCAGTTTCTTCGCCACATCTCGAACTGAACTGTTCTTTTTTCTTCAAAGCTAAAACTACCCACATTAGATCCTTAACACTATACAGAGATTCATTTTTGCCACTTTTTCTTTCCTATCGATAGTCAAACGTTTGTGGTACCGATTTAAAACACGTAAAATGTACCATTCTCAGCTTCCTGCTGATGGCACGATGAGAGAGATCTGGATTTTCGAGGTACGTGCGCAAAATTTGTTTGCTGCTGTTCTTCCGACTTCATCTTCGCAACAATTGCACATCTGCTAGTGAAACTTACAAAATGTAAACATCTACTAACGCAAACATACACATTGAACTAATTCCACCCAAAATTTCAATAGAAAATACCCAATGGGTAAAAAGTTACAGCCATTGAAAAGGGGTGCAATTTGATTCCGTACGACCTTTAGTGGTTTGGATCGATGTTGGTGCCTCAATGGGTTCTGACGTCGGTAATGTCTGAGAAGTGCCGACTATCTATCAAAGCGTGGTCGATTTGTGATTCCGTTTGGTTGGGTTACCTCCTAGTGTACCGATGTGGGAGGCTGTGCTGGAAGAAGATACTAGGGAAACTGCCCCCATATTAATCTCATTGTTCCTATATTCATCCTACGATGAATCAAACAATTGAGCAGTTGAAGGATCGATTTCATTTTCTAATAATGTTTGCTTACGTTAAATAACTACAACAAACATTACTTACTAATCCTGTCACGTGTATATCGTTTTATTTCAAGTAGGATGAATTGCAAAGTGATGAGATCAATATAGGTACATCTACCCTACTTATGGTCATGTTTTTTAAGACGGCGAAGCCGATAAATCAAAGGCCGTTGTAGTTGGCCAGCTGGTGTGTGCTGAAGTGGAATTGTAATGACGCGATATTCACTGTATAGGAATCCAAGAACACCTCTGTACTTCCACGAGAATTCATGTGGATGTTGGTTGAAAGAGGTGGTTTGGTAGCATGGTTCATTTTGGTAAACAAAACGCTGAATTTATACCCTAAACCGATTTTCGGCTATGATCGGTTTGTACAAATAATACATATAGCCGCTTTGAGCCGTTGTAAACTCACAGTGTTTTGGTCACTTACAAAGTGTAATAATGATTTTTTGTTGGAAAAACAAGTTAATCTTTAAAAACGCTTGAGGGCCGATTTGTATCCATATAAAGGGTGTTACGATCAAAATTTGGCCAAACAGTAATGTGTGTGAGTCGATAAAAGTTTTTATTAATACGTCAAATTATTTTTCTTTTTCATGTCTAGTTAATACAGAATACAGGAGACATATTCAGCTAAGCTTCCTTTATACCGATTGAATAAGATTGTGTACAGTCTACTTGTCTACATTATTCACCGCAGAACGCCAGTTTACCTTGAACTGTTTCTCGCTTACTACGGCTTTTTGAGTCTTCTTAAGGTTCCGCTTGACGATGGTCCAATGTTGTTCAACTGGGCGAAGCCCTGGCGTATTGGAAGGGTTCTTGTACTTGGGCACCACTTGAACGTTGTTGGCAGCATACCACTCCATGGCCTTTTTTCCGTAATGGCAAGATGCCAAATCCGGCCAAAATAGAACGGAACAATTGTGTCGCTTCAGGAAAGGCAGTAGAAATTTAGTAGGCACTCGCCCAGATAAATTTCCTGGTTGACGGTTCCGGAAGGTCGCAAACGTTGCTTTTCAAGCCACAGGTACAGATGGCCTGCCACACGAGATATTTCTTCGTGAACTTTGACAGTTTAATGTGCTTGAAAATATCTGTCCCCTTTCCCCGTCCGGTTTCCGTATAAAATTCTTGTCCAGAAAGCTGTTAAAAGTCTGCCTTGACGTATCGTCCTGTACCACGCAATCAAACTTCGTCAGCATCGTCGTGTACATTTTTCGTGATTGTGCTTTGGCCTACGTGTTTTGTTTATCGTCGCGATTTGGAGTCACCACTTTCTTGTTAGTCGACAGTCCAGTTCGTTTTTTAGCTCCATCCAGGGTTGACGGTGCCACTTTCAGCTTCTTTGCGACATCTCGGACGGAGAGGTTGGGGTTCTGCTCGAAACAGCGGGCTACTCTTTATGTCATCGCTGTGACCTCCAGCTTTCGATTTCCACCGATCCAGCTTTCCTGGCTGTCGACAAACGTTCACCGAACACTTTTAATACGTTGGTAACAGTTGGTTAAGCCACATTTAACAATTTCACCAACTTAGCGTGAGAGTAGTTTGGATTTTCACTATGCACGTGCAAAATTTTGATGCGTTGCTTCTCTTCTTTCGACGACATTTTGATAACTGAAGTGCTAATCTCAAAATCAAAACAGAGGCATGATACGAAACGCACACATATTTATAATGAGGGGTGTGCATCATTTTTAATGCACGATGAAAGGAAATGCGCCAAGTTTAAGTCGACCAAATTTTGATCGAAACACCTTTTACCTAAACCAACAGTAAGGACCCTTGCGATTGAACAAGCCGGCTTGACTTGTAGCATGGGCTTAGTAGGGATTCTTTGTTAAGACCCGAAGCTAAGAGTTAGTTGCATTGTCGTAATATCACATCAATTAGTTTTTCCACTGTCTTTATTGTTTAATTACCGTATGGGATTCAAATGATTTTTTCCATTGAATAAAATCATTGTAGTACCACGAGATTCACTACAAAGGATTATGGCGATGCAACGAAACCGGAGCAGCACATCGAAATTTTAGATTCACTATTATTTAAACGGTATACAATCTCAGATCGTCCATGGAGTTCTCAAGCATTGTATAATAATTTTAATTTTTTTTCTCTCTTATGATACATTGTTTAAACTTTCTGGTTCCAGGTTTCCATTATGGTCAATTATGATACGATAGTCCGTCTAGAACTGCAGCAGGACCATAATCCATAGACATTTGATTACAATAAAAATTGTTATGATTATTCAATTAGAGTTGTCATGACATTCTCAGGTTCGCATGTATGCATCTTTGTAGGTTATGTATTTGATAAGATAGGAAGGGTTTTTACGATTTTGAGAAAGGATAACTTACGCCTCCATGAGTCACCTGATCACAAAAGACTACTAGCGGAAACATAGGGACGTCGGTTGGTGTGGCCTGTCAAATACACAATACCGAAGTGAGGTAATACGACTGAAGACCGTGTACCTGTAAATCATATCAATAAGCAGACCTCCAGTGGCAAACGGTGAATATGCACTGAATACCGAACACTGAGTACAAAAGTTATCCATAATTTATTCGTTCACTTACCGTTAATCGTTTAGCAACACACAAAACATTCGATTCTGATAATTTTCTTCCAATTTAATACGGAAAATTTGCCACCGCTATGTATCTATTTTAATAATATAACGAAAAACATTAATTCCATCTGCGTACACATGTTAATCGTACTGATTTTATTCAAGAAAAAACAAAGTTAACGCTCTCCTTAACGTTTGTTTGTTATTCTTCCACATAGGCGTAGCCAGGATTTCAAATAGGGTGGAACAAGATTTTTTTTAGAGACAGAGAGAGAGAGAGAGAGAGAGAGAGAGAGAGAGATAATTACCACCTGAACGACGGGTGGATTATCTTCTCTACGCTTACCCAAAGTACTTTACAATACCAGTCAAATTTTGACAACAACATTCAACAATTCTAGGCTTGTTCTGGAATAAAGAAGGATTTTAAAAACCTTAAGTTGTTCACATGTTTAAAAATCGAACCGCATTAAATAGCAACCATGGTAAAATCTAGCTGGTACTGTCATGTGTCGAAATATTCACTTTACAGTCGTGTTAGATTTTTGTATACAATAACCAACGAGTTTGATCACAGTTTGTACTGAAAATGTACTTTCCTTCACGACCCTCTCACTCACGCTGAAAATTAATTTTTGATTTTATTACGAAATCGAAGGTAGAACTAGCAAATCTATTCGTTGTATTCGTTGTGAATAGATTTGTACTTTTCAAGAAGCTACCTTCGTTTTCAATGCCGCACGCGTAACTGTCTAAAATACGAAGCATTTATTGGCACAGAAAGATCATTCGTGCATTGTACGAAGACAATATAAACTACTACGAATATTTTGTTATCAATAAAAAAGAAACTCTGGTGATTGCATGATTGACTGACAGAACTTTTATATTGACTCAGTATGTAATTGAAAAAAAATAATTCAATGATTTCAGCACACCCGAGGAGCAATATCATCATGTATGAGTACGATTGAAGAGAAGCAGCAATTGCTTGATCTCCATGAAATTCATTCCGTGCACTATACAATGAGGTGTAATGTTAGCATTTCACCAGATGACATGAATTAAGCATGTTTCATACAATTTACGAGACATTTGTTCTATGTACAAAATCCATGTTTACGAAACGAGTGAAAGCTAATTTACGAAAATAACACCGCAAAAACACCGTTTTTTCACCCATAAAGACACAAAAATAATCTTTGAGGTAGCTAATCGAATCTTCCGTTCCACCTCTAAGCATCTTACTATAAAGTACTAGCTGGGTCTTCACAGATTGCCTGTCAATATGCAAAAAAATTAATGACAACTGTTTTGAGTCAAATAATATTAATCCATCCAATGTATCACAAAACATAGCGATTGATTGAGCGGATTGGAGATAATGCTGTAATTAAGTAAACGATCAAGTCTACCCTGATTGATGCTAAATCAATGAGCCTGGACATCAGCATAAAGTTGCCAGAAGGCACAAAATGCATCTACACACTCTTTATTTTACCAAATCCTTTAATTGCAATTTTAAATGGATTCGCATAGATTGTTCTTAAGAAGCTTCCTAAATCATAAATTGATACAGTAGTAAAAATTAAAAGTTTACGAAAAAAGTTTGCTTCGAGCATCGGCTGTGAAAGGTTGTGTCGATGCTTTTTAACGCACTATTTTGTTATATGGCACGTTTCGTATTGTTTCGGTTAACTATAATTCGGTAGTGTGAGTAATCGATTGAGCACAGAAAAATAAACATCAAAAATGCATCCTGGTGAGATGTGGGGATTCGCAGGGCTGGTGATCCGGTGGTGGAAATCACAATTAGTTGTGATTCATAATATTGGTTTGTCATGCCGTAGCAATTTCCGGTGGTGGAAATCACAATTAGTTGTGATTCATAATATTGGTTTGTCACGCCGTAGCAACGTATCCTGGAGCAAGTAAACCATCTATCCCATTATGTGATTTGCTCAAATACATTGTTTTTAAGAAGCCTTAAATCATAAATTGATACAGTAGTAAAAATGAAAGTTTACGAAAAAGTTTGCTTCGAGCATCGGCTGTGAAAGGTTGTGTCGATGCTTTTTAACGCACTATTTTGTTATATGGCACGTTTCGTATTGTTTCGGTTAACTTTAATTCGGTAGTGTGAGTAATCGATTGAGCACAGAAAAATAAACATCAAAAATGCCTTCTGGTGAGATGTGGGGATTCGCAGGGCTGGTGATCCGGTGGTGGAAATCACAATTAGTTGTGATTCATAATATTGGTTTGTCATGCCGTAGCAATTTCCGGTGGTGGAAATCACAATTAGTTGTGATTCATAATATTGGTTTGTCACGCCGTAGCAACGTATCCTGGAGCAAGTAAACCACTATCCCATTATGTGATTTGCTCAAATACAGGTATACCGCAACTCTCTCACATCAAATCGCAATTGCAGTAAAACTACTTATTGTATCTGAAATTAAATAGGACCAAAAGAAAGAACAACTTTCCGTTCTTTCTTTTGGATATATTAGATTTGAGAGACAATCTGTAGTTTTTATGCTATTTGGATTTAAAGTGAGAGAGTTTATGTACGTACTATCGAGGTATACCTGTAGCACTATTTGTATAAATAGGTTCAAATCAGAAATAGGTAATAAAAAAAAAAGAGGTTGGTTATAGGATAGAACCGCAAGTTTAACGTAGAATCGCGTTAGTGTTGCTCTTCTTATGAAATTTCCTTCCCTTATTTGACCTGCATTCGGGTAAGGCAGGCGCTGGTTATTGTATTAGCTTGAGATCACCAGGTTTTTTACATTGAGAATGTATGCTTGTCCCAAGCATCATCTGGTGGTTCTCTGTATAATAACAGCTCATCTGGCAACAACAGAGTAGCAGCCTCGGGTGGTCAATCATGTTTATTATCTTACTCATGCTCATAGCAACAGATAAAATCTTCGAATAGGATAAAACAACTGCTGTCTTATCTTTGAAACTGACATATGAGTCGTTTCGTCTCGCCCGTAGAATATCACATGTTTGAAAAAGAATAGTCTTTACTATTTAAAAACAAATCTCATAGATGTCCACTTTTTGAACTTTTTTGCTACATCTTGTCACAAAATCGAGGCAACTTCGTGGTTTTTCATTGAGGCAAAGGCACAATCTATCAAACATTAACACTTAATAGTAATAAATTGAAACAAACACTAAAATTTTAAAAATATGATTCAATAGTTTGGGGGAAGGAACGGCCTCCCTCTGCCCCCTCTGGCTACGCTTATGGCACCCACAGATTGTCTGCTACATATAATTTTTGGAAAATTTTCCAGCCTTCTTTGTCTGGAACTTCTCCGGAACATCCAGGCGGTATTTTCCGACGAAAATCTCCAGGCTGAGGATCTGCTTGGCGTCCGCGTTAATGTACGTTATTTGTGTTCATGAGGGTGGGCGCCTCTTGCTTGGAAGCCATCTCAGTAACTACTTGCCTATGTAAACATAACACTTTGAACTAAGTTTACTCAAAATTTCATCAAGTTTTGCCCATGCAATAAAAAGTTATACACAATAGAAAGTGTTGCATTTTTGCCAGGTGAAATATTCAGAGCCTTTATATAAACGTCCTACAACGTGGCAGAGAAATAAAAGAGCAGCATATGTGATGATTGTGCGACTGGTTAAATTCTCAGTCTTCCATGCAAACCTGCTGTATAAGATTAAGCCTTCCCAACTTGGCAAGGTAAATAGTTTCACCCACGGGAGAGTAAAGCCCAGTGATTGAAACAACCAACAAAATCAGGAAAATAGTGCAATTTTTTTTATAGGAATCGCAAATTAATCTAATCCAAAAATAAAAACTAGGCTTACTGAAAATCAAACCAAGCTATCTCACGATCCTGCTTTCTATCCGCTACATCATCTTCTGATCTAAATAAGGCACCTATCCTGTAAAATTTGAATCTACCATCAAACAAGGACGTTTTTCTGTAATCAAAAGCCTCGACACTCAGTAAATGTAACCTATCATGGTAGGTACAGGAGCGCCATCATCAAACACATCTCAAAAATTTGTCGAGCTACTCCCAAACCATCGCCCGCCAATTCCACCTCATCCAAATTAATGATCATCATATTTCATCTCCTCCTTTCTCCATTGTAAATGGTGTCGTGATGCTCAGGGGCAGCTTCTTCTTGCTTATTGAATACCGAAAAGAGTTGAATCTCTTTGGGTGCCACTAAATAAATCTTGTTTCATCGGCGTTACTTTCCGCCCAGTTTTCCATAGGCACACACACACAGCTCTGGCGATGTTGTTCTCATTTTGTTGACACTCTCCACTGTCAGCAGACTGCTTCCGAGGTGGACCATCATTTTCCAATCCGAATAGATGGAAGAGTGTTTCCCTGTCCGGATTTTGACGCTCAGCCTGTTACAGTCCTGATCGATGTCCTAGATTTCAGTGGGTTGCTTTTAGTTATACCGCAGGTAGCTCAACAGCGCGCAACGGTTGGACGGTTTCAGCCACTCATCCTTCTTTGGCGAAGGACCTCAGCAAATGTGGGTGACCAAAAATTAAAGCGTTATATCATACAACATTAATTAATTAATTTATCTTGCTCCTATTTATGTCACACATACGAGAAGTTCGGTGAAGAGGAACACTTCATGGACGAAGTTAGGGAGTTTCCTACACTCACTTGTACAGTGATGGGTCAGCCAGTAGCCGTTTCAATTCTCCTACAAGGGAGAGGGAATTTGAGCAAGTTTACAAAAGTGGTAAGAAGAAACTTGATGTGGAAAACTGAAACAACAAGAAGATTGATTGGTTTGGAAAAGCATTTCAATATGGAAAACGAACGACCAACCGACCGACCGACCGACCGCCGGTCGTTCGTTCCGGAGTTCATTTGCGAAAAAGGGGATACCAACCGGAATGAATCTTTTTAGAGGTAAAAAGTGGAATGAGAAGTGATATCGGAGAAAAGCATAAATTAAAGGAAAATAAAGTGCTGCTCGTTGAAGACCGACTCGAGTGGATGGTCCATTGGGTTTCCGTCACTGAAACGGGAAACCAAGGATCAGTGCACTGCTTCCTTCCACTAGTAGCCAAGTCGAGAAGATTGATTTGAGGGGCCAAGCCACATTTTAATTTAACTCGGGAGGAGAAACTAGCTGGTCGTCCACCGTGTATGTTTCATACACACGTACGAACGGTTCAGTGTAGAGCTGGCTACGTGTTAATTTTAAAGGGATAAATTGCTCAACTACGGTAGGTATTCCGTAACCTTTTTGGTCATACATAGGGGACGAGATAGGGTTTTTTTAGTCTTATTTTTCATTTGCTGTTTCCCCTAGCATTAGGGAACGGAATGGTCCAGAGGCAGTGAAACTGGATTTCATCGCAACGACTGATGCGCAAATTGAGATGAGATGAGACACGGATGACACCACAGTTCAAATGTCGTGTTTTTGTGTGTTAAAGTGTGATAATTCTGGGTAATGATGAGGATTTTATTGTAGGTCCAGCGATGGCAAAAGGGTTTGAGCAGCATCCGGTTATGGTCAGTTGAACCATAGTCAAGGACAGTTAACCTTTCCGCTTGAAAATGACATATTCGACAAAATACTCGTTTTAACGGTTGCTTTGATAGCATGGCAGAAGTAAAACAACAATTCAAGCTGAACAATGCATTAGGTCCTAAGTAACATTGAGAGATTCTCTTCGTCGACTTTCTCTATTGTTGATAGTATGTCTATTAAACGATTTGCTGAGGTTTTAGACGTATTGGATCCTTAACTACATTTTATATTACCGTACTGTTTGTTAAAATAACTTGAACATGTTTTTACATAGTCGTAGGAACGCAAAGAGAAAGTCGACAAAGAAAGTCTCTCAATGTTACTTAGGACCTAATGCATTGTTCAGCTTGAATTGATGAATTAAATGACTCAGGAGGTTTCATAATGTTATGACGATTCTGTTGGGATTGGAAATCCGCTTATGAAAAATATTATTATTGTTTAAGTATCAATATCTTATGTTGGGGGAAGAAATATCTACGGGGGAAAAAATTTCAGAGAGCTTACTGTATATCTTTAAAAATGTCCGCGTTCTCCAAAGCTCGAGCCACTTAGTATTTGGCCGCACAAAATGTGACACTTCTTTACCAAAAAAAAATACATGAAAAGATGTGAAGGTTTCATTCTTTTGTAAATTGATTAAACTTCAATCAATGAAAAATTATCAGTATCAATAAATCGGAATTAAAGGTAAATTCACGGACATTTGGCTTAATGCCACGCATCATTGTTTGTATAGAATCGAGGTAGGCTTTGCGTGTGAACGGTCGTTCAGTTTGATTTCTCCGTGGCATTTTTTTCCCTCTTCGGAAAAATGAAAATAGATACCTTATTTGAAATTCAGTTCTCTTGTTTGAGTGTAAATATTTTGTGAGACGATTGGTTTTTGTTTTGTCTAAAATTTATTTGCTATTTTGCATGCACGACTGGGCACAAATTGGTATTCAAGTTTCCGGAAGTATCTGGTGGAAAAAGGATTAATTTGCTGGCGTGATAGTAGGAACTAACCAGATCTGTGTGGCTTTGAATAATGCATTGAACTTTAAGAGGAATCCGAGTAACATTAGTATTTATGAGAAGTTGTCTTCAAGAGTAAGAATGCTGCATCCCGGGTGATGATCCATTTCTTCTTGTATTGACCAGCTAAGTATTTTTCCGTATCCGTAGGTACCTATAATCTTACAGTTTTGTTCTTTTCTAATTTGAACTGCATCGTAATCTGTCTTATAGTGTTGCTTGGATGATAGTTTCAAAACATTCTCGGGGATAGGTAACTTTGGTAGTGTGATGCCGAGTATGTACTTCTGATGTAGCAGAGCCTGTACAATAGAATGAGAGGAGAAGGAGAAGGAGAGTAAGAAGGACGCTTACAAGCTCAAGTTGCACGGAATTTTTGCATTTCTCGTCGAAAGAGGCTACGTCGAAAGTTCCCCGAGACCAGGTCGACCAAACGTTACCACTGAGAGGCAAGATCGTTTGATAGCAATGATGACGAATGCTGATCCCAGAAGAACTGCTACGGATATCAACAAGGATTTGCCCGAACACCACGGTATAAAAACTCACAATTCAACCGTCAAGCGTCGATTCACTGATGATGGATTGCATGGTCGTCGGCTGAGTAAGGAACCACTCAATTCTGAGCAAAAAACAGAAAGGCTAGGGTTGCCTTTGCTTTTGCTCACCAACATTGGACTCAGGAAGATTGGTCGAAAGTACTCTGGAGCGACGAAAGCAAATTCAATTTGTTTTCCTCCGACGGAATTGAGTATGTGCGCAGACCTGTCAATCGCAGAAACGATGTTCAGTACCAGGTTCCGATTGTTAAGCATGGCGGCGATAATGTGATGGTATGGGGTTGTTTCTCCCAAAAATGCGTTGGTCCATTGGTCCGTATCAACGGCATCATGAACCAACTGGTAAATCGAGATATATTGAAAAATCACATGTTGCTATTTGCACGAAAGAAAATGCTGAAGAAATGGACTTTCCAACAGGATAACGACCCGAAGCATCGTTCGAAACTGCTGAAGGAATATTTGAATAAAGCTAAAATCAAGGTTATGGAGTGTCCAAGTCAAAGTCCTGATCTGAATCCCATTAAACACTTGTAGGAAGAGCTCAAACGACGTGTACGAACCCCAAATTACTCTAATTTGACGACTTTCTACGAGGCCCTCCAGGAGGAATGGAATAAAATACCACCGCACCGTATTACTAATCTTGTGGCATCGATGCCACGCAGATGTCGGGCTGTTATGCAATCACGAGGCTTTGCTTCTAAGTACTTATTTATTTATTTATTTATTTATTTGACGTCAATCATGTAGACCGTAGACCTTTTGTTACAGTTATTTTTACATATTTTGTCACTCTTATATCTACATAAATATATTTGAAACAGTATTTGGCTTATATACTAGTACATTTATGAGCAGCTTTTTATCAAATATCATTAAAGTATTGCTTCAATTTACATTTTGTCGTTGTTAAGTCAACGTTTTCGCAATGCATATTGTATGTTGCCATCATCCGATTTAAAGGTCCAAATTTAGCATAATTTGTACGATGGTGGCTTGTAGTAAAAACATTTCTATTTCGTAGTTGACGACTTGGTATGTAAAAGTTAAGTTTTGATAAAAGTTCTTCAGAATCAATTCGATGCGAAACGATATCGTTTACAACTGAGACCATTGCAAATTCTCGACGCTCTTTTAATGTTTGGATGCTGATGAGCATACAACGAGCTTTATAGGATGGTAAAGGAAATCTTGTCGAACCTAGTTTTCGAAGGGCAAACAGTATAAATTGCTTTTGAACTGATTCTATTCGTTGTTCGTGCGTGACTGAAAAAGGTGACCATACTACGCTACAATACTCAAGTATTGACCTCACATATGCAACGTATAATGTTTTTATTGTGTATGGGTCATGAAAGCTGTAACTAAATCGTTTTATAAATCCTAGCATGCTACTTGCTTTACTGATTATTGTGTTATAGTGGTCAATGAATGTTAGTTTCTTATCTAAAATAACACCTAAATCCTTAATTCTTCCGCATTTTTCAACTGCCTGGTTTCCTAGAGAGATTGTACAGTCTAATGTATTCCGCTTTCTACTAAATGATATTGATTTACATTTTTGAACATTTAGCTGCAAAAGGCTTTTTTTGCACCAATTATAAAATAAGAGTACGTCGTTTTTGAATAGTCTTATATCTTCCTTGTTTTTTATTTCTAAAAATATCTTTAAATCGTCCGCATAAATAAGAATTTTTACGTTTTTTCAAATGAGGGAAATATTGTTTACAAATAGTATGAACAAAAGAGGGCCGAGATGGGAGCCTTGAGGAACTCCTGAAGTAACTGGAATAGGATTTGAAGTCTTGCCTTTAAATCTGACTATTTGTTGTCGATCAGTAAGATAAGACTCAAGCCATTTAAGAAAATTTAGCTCAATACCCATTTTTTGCAGTTTGAATAGAAGCATAGGTATATCAATGCGATCAAATGCCTTGCTGAAGTCTGTATATAGAGCTTCAACATGGTTTCCATTATCCATTGCAACTAGCGAATAGTTGACGAATTCGAGTAAATTTGTATTAGTTGAGCGTCCTTTGAAGAATCCATGTTGCAAGGTAGAGATTCTATTTTTAATTTGACAAAATAGTTTTTCATTAACGATCGCTTCAAAAAGTTTCGGAATGATAGAGATAATGGCAATACCGCGATAATTTCGTATGTCGGATTTTTTGCCACATTTAAAAATAGGTACTAGATAGGAACTTTTCCACGAGTTGGGAAAAATACCAGATTCGATCGACATATTGAAAAGCCAAAACAAGGGAGTTGTAAGCTCCGAAGCTAAGTTTTTCAGAAAAATGGGAGGAATCCCATCGGGCCCACATCCTTTGGAGACATCCAATTTTTTCAATGCTTCCTTATGTCATTCACATTTATATTGTTTACACTAATATCTCTACTAAATTCTGGAAAGAAACCGAAATATTTGCGATCACGATCTGCATCAGAAAATGTGGTATATATATCTTGAAAAAAAGTTGCAAATAGATTGCAAATTTCTGGTGAGGTAGACCCCACGTTTTCATCTAGGTACATTTTTGATGGAAAATTGTCAGATTTCAGTTTAGTTTTTACATAGTTAAAGAATTTTTTTGGATTGGATTTTATCTCTAACTCGGTTTTTGAGTTGTACTCGTCAAAGGCTATATTGACGGCTTGATTTAGCTGGTCGTAAATATTCAAATAATTTACCAGATTCTCGTTGCTACAATTTCTTTTGTATACCTTATGTGCTTTTTGCTTGCAGTTTTTTAATTTTTTTATTTGTTCATTATACCAAACTGGGTTTTTTGAATAAATTTGTCTCCTTATTTTTTTCAATGGTACATGTTCAACTATAACTTCAAATAACAATTTGTAAAATGCATCAACAGAAGATTAGATATTTTCCTCGGTTCTAAAAAGCGTGCTGCGTTGAGGCGCGAAAATACACCGCACGCCGGGTACGGGTTTAAAATTTCACCTCGTTGAAATTGAATTGGCGGCCTCCCCGAAGCCATCCAGTGGGGCACGCGCGCTGGGTCGGGACGTGGGACTGGGCACGGGTTTTGAGTTTCGCTACGTTGACATTGTATCGGTGGCCTAGAGAACCGATCTTTCGCTGCTGCAAGAAGCTCTCTATCAGGGAGAAGTTCGTTGATAGTGTGATTATGATTGTTGCTGCGATTGTTGTTAAAGGGGTGGGTATTGCTGGCGCTTCTATAGTTGATGTGGTTAAAGTTACTGTTGCTGCTACGTTCAAGATTATTTTGCGCCCTTTGTTGTGGCTTCCTACGTTTCCTAGCCTTCTCAGCAATTTTGTTTTGTTTATTGCGGCGCAACTGCCGGTCATCATACTCTGTCCAGTCAGCTCTCCACACCTTCCTTGTACCCAGAAGTCGCCAACCAGAGTCATTTTTTCGGGTCAACTCAACTTCTAGACTGGGGTAATCAGGTGCGGGAGGGACGGGAGCACTGCATCGGACGGAGGCTATGTTTGCTGACAATGATTTCAGCTCGTCAAGTATGTCCAGTTCCAATACTGGATTCGATGTCATCGTGCAGTTTGATGCGATTTCTATGGACAGATGCTGTAGATGGTTCAATTCCTCGCTCATATTGCGCAGGTCGTTGGACAAATTTGTCGTTACTGAATTGAATGACGCAGCCGTGCATTCTTTCGATGCCAGCATAGCTGTATCAAAAAGCGATGTTACATGATTTTTTATAGAAGAAACACTGCCAGCTAAGCTACTGTTTTTGTTTATTGCAGAGAGCTCAATTTTTATTCCTTGCAGTAAGCCTTCCAATCCTTCAATTGCCTCGTGAATAATGTTTGGTTGATCATGTGCTAGCGCGAAACGATGCGTCACCTCGGTATTGGTATTTATTTGCTCTGTAAGCTGTTTTTGCTGTTCGACGATACTAGCTAGCTTAGCTTGTACGAGCTCTTGGCAAGATTCACAGCATGGCATAAGGTACGCGCTAAAATCTACTTTTCTGCTCTTCACTGTGCTTCGTAGCGAATTTCGTTGCACTGATAAAGGGTGATACGGTCAAAATTTTGTCAAGAGAAAACGCGTGTAAATCGGTGAAATCGTTTATTTAAAAAATCAAATTAAATTTCTTTTTCAAGTTCAATTAGTATAAAATTCAGGAAAAATATTCAGTTAGGCTTCCGCTTTTCCAAATCCGGATTGCCGGGCCTTACGCTTGACCCCTGCCATCAGATTTTGTACAGCCACCTTGTCCACCTTCTTCGCCGCAGAAAGCCAGTTTGCCTTGAACTGCTGCTCGTCCTTAGCAGTTTTTTTTCTTTAGGTTCCGCTTGACAATAGCCCAGTATTTCTCAATTGGGCGGAGCTCTGGCGTGTTGGGAGGGTTCTTGTCCTTGGGAACCACCTGCACGTTGTTGGCGGCGTACCACTCCATGGCCTTTTTACCGTAATGGCAAGATGCCAAATCCGACCAAAACAGTACGGAACAACCGTGTTTCTTCAGGAAAGGCAGCAGACGTTAATTCAAACACTCTTTCACGTAAATTTCTTGGTTGACAGTCCCGGAAGCTATGAAAATGCTGCTTTTCAAGCCACAGGTACAGATGGCTTGCCAAACCAGATATTTCTTTGCGAACTTTGACAGTTTCGTGTGCTTGAAAATATCTGCTACCTTTCCCCTTCCTTTTGCCGTATAAAACTCCTGTCCCGGAAGCTGCTTGTAGTCGGCTTTGACGTAGGTTTCGTCGTCCATTACCACGCAGTCAAACTTCGTCAGCATCGTCGTGTACAGCCTCCGGGATCGCGCTTTGGCCGTCGTATTTTGTTTATCATCGCGATTTGGAGTCACTACCTTCTTGTAAGTCGATAGTCCGGCTCGTTTTTTGGCTCGAAGCACGGTTGTAGACGATACACCCAGCTTATTTGCGGCATCTCGGAGAGATAGGTTAGGGTTTCGCTTGAAACTACCGGCAACTCTCTTTGTCGTCTCAGCGGCTTCCGGTTTTCGATTTCCCCCCGATCCAGACTTCCTGGCTGTCGACAAACGTTCCCCAAACACTTTAATTACATTTGTAACGGTTGATTTGGCAACTTTTAGCGATTTTGCCAACTTTGCGTGCGAGTAGCTCGGATTTTCGCGATGCGCGAGCAAAATTTTGATACGCTGCTCTTCTTGCTTGGACGGCATTTTGACAACTGAAAAGTGAATTCCAAAATCAAAATATGAGCAACATTCTACACACACACACCTTCAAAATGAGGGGTGTTCAGGTTTTTTAAATGCAAAATTGAAAGAAATACGTCAAGTTGATATTGACCAAATTTTGACCGTATCGACCTTTACTCCCACGCAGGCTGCATGAAAAACTCGTGGGCAACCAGTACACTTCCACATTAGCGAATCCGTGGCAGAGTCCAACGAGCAAATTTCACACTTCATATCCATATCGAATAAACTAACAACAGTTAACGTTCCGAGTAAAACGAACAGCGAGAATCAAACGCCCGCAAACAAAAATTAAATAAAACACGCGGTCAGGAACGATTAAAAACACGTCCGAACTGTATGAGCAGCAAGTGCAAAAAAAAAATGATGCCAGCCATCCTGCGATTACTGAAAATGATATCATTCCGTGCAATATGTTGACTATTCTTTGTTTTTGTCATTTGTCTCGACTTTTGAACTCGATGAAATATGTTATTATTTGTTTCAAAAACAAATAAACATTGAATATTGTTGAAACACACTCCACCGTCTTTTTTTTTATTTATACTTGCACTACTTTGAGATTTTCCGGAAAATCTTTAAATTAAGTATAATGATAATATCAGAGACAGCCAAATGGGTAGCTTGTTGGTCAGTTGCCTCATCAGTGTTATTCTTATCAGATTGAGCATAGAGTTTCTTCAGACGAGATATATTCCTATCGTAGCACTTACCAGTATCCATGGAACGAACATTTACCTTCGAACCATTACTTCAACACTAAATTTCTCTGCAAAGAAATTAGTAGAAAGCGTGTTCTGCGGGTGTAGGTTTTTCATAAGAACCAAATTGCCTACGCCAATATCGTTGATTCTTGCTTTCCTTCTAGCATCTACTCCTTTAATCCCTTTCATTTTTTTAACTACAAAGTTATCCGAATGTTCGGATGACGAAACGGCAGTACTAATATCATCTACGGCTAGAAATTTGAACCTCAACTTGCGATTTTGGAGTTGCTCACTTGGGGCTTTTCCCGTTGTTTAATGTGCTGTATTATTGTACATTCCTAAGTGTTGACTGATTTCCGCTTTCCAGTCTCCGCAGATAGCATATGCTATTTTTAACCGTTTCAGCAAGGATCAATTTTGTCGCTCTGCTTCACCGTTGGCTTGTGGCCAGTATGGTGAGGTATGGTTCAGATGAATTCCTTTTGTAGAACAGAAATCCTCAAGGTCAGTACACACGAACTGTTTTGCGTTGTCGAGCGTAATACACCGTGTCCAGTATATTATCATACAAAATGTTTATATATTTGTTTCCTGATAAGTGTTGTGTACACGAGGATGACCGTCTATTGTTCGATATTAATTATCTTCTTTTTCTTCTCTTTTTTATGCGGTAAACGATTGCGAGTTAAAATGAGAAAGTAATCAAAAATGAGTATATTTAAAATCTTCTAGCACGACTTTTTACTTCTTCAAAACAAGTAAAATTATCCACAAAAATGTAATACAATATCAACAACGATAATAACTTGTAAAAGAAAAAGGCAAAAAGCGACTCCCTCTTTCGTGATTACATTTTCTTATTTTAATCCGATCAATCTTTTTAACTCATCGCATAAACCCTACAGTATCTCTTTTCTTCTTAAATAATTATATGATACTCGAATATCTGTAATGAACATCACTTCGGTGTATTTCGTTATTGATTCCCACTGTCGACAATGATTCTTTGGGTTATCGGAGCCTCCTGGCCCGTAACGCTGGTAGATCACCTTTTCGTGGTGCGTTTTGGGGTATCAGATCTACCGCCGAACCCTAGTCCGAATTAATTCAAACTAGGGAACATATTTGTTTTTGTAGTCAAAGGAACGTATAATTGGCCTTATAACATTTTATGTCTTGTGAAAAGTGACAATACTCGGGTTGCGCCACCGAGGATGAGCTTGGAATAAAAAAAACATGGTTAGTCTTCATTTATGTGAATTCTCATTGTCTATTTGATGTTCTATAGTTTGAATTGGTTATGACTAGGGTTCTGATGCATGGTCACTATCGGAGTTATTGTTTGTTTTGTTTGCAATGAATCCGGTTTTGACTGATGAAGGGGCGTGCCTTTGAAGAGTGCTGTCGCTCACAAAGGGTTTAAACAGCGGAAACTTTTAATTAAACCTGATTCATTGCCAACAAAACAAACAATGACAACTATAGTAACACCGAATACTTCATCATTTTTTCTCAATAGTGCACTAAACAATGGCTACGGGATATACTACAATAGATTAAATTACTGGTCGCAGTGGTTTATGTCCCGAACAGAAACAAAAAATCGGAGGCTCCTCATTGGTTTCTTTTTCGAATATAAACAGACTGAGAGAGAGAGAGAGAGAGAGAGAGAGAAACTTCTTTTTTTTCGTAACTATCGTCAGAACGGAAGACACACGCGGTCCAAAATATCTACGCTTTAGTACCCTAGACGGAAGTTCGATTCGTCAAGCCAACTTTTTCGGCAAAGTTGCCGAAAGCGGAATCCGGACCGGAGTTGAACTTGAATGCAATCGTTGAGAAGTAGCAGTTGTAGAAAAGTGTCCGCAGCTGTGTGAGGCGTTCGCGTCGTATTGCGTAAAGGTCGAGATGGCTCGGGTAGTACTCGCCGGCGATGATCGTACAGCAACTTGATTCCTGACTGGGATGATGTTGGTTGGCGTTTGGTGTGGTGGAAGCACTGTTCGATGGTCCTGGATTGATCCCACCCTGCTGCTGGGGGTAGAACGGTGATGCATTATTGCTAGGCGTTTGATTACTAGTGCAGGCCTGATGCTGTTGCTGATGGTGACGATGGCGGTGTTGCGGACTAGGGCACTCAAAGGCCGGGTTTTTCTGCAGATGTGAATGCATTTCGTTGACCGACTCGGCACTGCGGAAGCTTCCAGTACCGGTTACCATTTGCCAGCTCCCTACCGAAAGCGAAGACGAAGACTCCTGACGTTGTCTTAGCCTGTTTGCGCTTGGCACCGTAACGGGACTAGTTCTTGTTGGTGGCGGTGACCATTGGTTATTGTGGTTCGAGCTGTCGTGAGATATACATCCAATACTGCTACTACTGTCATGACTGTGTGCTGAAAAGCCATTAAATATTGCCATTAAATGAGTTAACGGTATCGTCTCCGTTGCAACCTTGTGTGCCGCTTCCAGCGACCCTGGTATTTCCATTGGGGGTTGTAATTGCTATACTATTGCTTGCACCATTATTTATCAATCCGATTCCAGTACTCACACACGTCTGGATATCGTGCATCGATGAGCTTCTCCCGCTCATGTAGCTGTATACTGAATTCAACGAGATGCTGGATCCTCGGCTTTCACCATCCAACAACAAGTCCATCGAGCATACTATCGCTATCGGTTCTAATTACGTCTATACTACTGCTGCCACTACTGTGTTGACTTCGGAATCTGTGAGTTAAGACGCTGTACTCCTCGTCAACTATGTATTTGAGTATGTAGAAACAGAAGTAAAATATAACTTCACCCTTGTGAAGCCGGTCAGGTAGATTGTGACCAAATAGGAGCCAATCGTACGCGATCGTAAAATAGAGCATCTGATCTGCATCCAAGGACTGATGAACTGCACCATCCGCCCAAAGGGATATCCTCAAGAGCGAAACGAACAGCGGCGTTCGATCCCAACCACTGATGCAGTGGACCAATATGCCGGTATTACTCTCCTGTAGATACTTGAGCAGCAATCGAAGATAGTTTTGAGTTATTTTCACTAGATCCCACTGTTTGTAGTTGTGCCAGTCGATATTCAGGTCTTCTAGAACACGAATTCCTGCGTCCACGTACGATTGATTCCATTCGAATATTAGTCCCCCTCCGTGATAGTTATTATCGCGGTACTCCCGGAAGAATTCGCAACCAGGATAAGGCAGTGCAAGTATTTTAAAAAAGCTTTACCGATTTTCTTTGTCTACCTTCTCCGATGAGGCAACGTTCAACCAGAACTTGACTTTCTTATTCTCCACCATGAAATTGATGATGGTTCCCACGTTGAGTGCTTTCAATAGACGAATATCTTTCCTACGCAACCGTCCGAAAAGTCTCCGTCCAATCTTTAGAATCCGGTTCGTCTGACGAGGATTCTTCCTGTGCTTCGTAGGCTTCGTCTCCAGGTTCCGGTAACGTAGCTTCCTCTGCGTACGCAAAGTACTCCAATCCGGACCTCCCGTAGATTTCCGGTCCACCAGATAGCGTTGCCGACCGGCATACATATTTGCCATTGTGAAGGATAACCGGCAGTGGAAACCGTGCACGTCATCGTGCCAAGCGCGCACGTACTATCAAGTAACGTAATCGCAATGCGTCCAGCTTACCATCGACAATCACCTGATCGCGGTTTGGTGGAGTAATTCTAGCATCGGAGGCTTTTCCATTGCGAGGCTTAGTGGTGCCATCGACTGGGTTGTACTCGCCAAACGTGTCGGTTACGTTTTTCTGAAACGGATAAGTATTTTTCACCTCCTGCTCAGGAATTAAAAGCTTGACCGGGTAGTGTGCCGAGAGTTCACCGTTCGTATTCGGGATTTCAACAACGCTGTAGTCCATTCGCATCAGCACACTACATCTACTACGATTTCATCGCCTACTTCGCACTCCTTTGCACGCACAGTTAAAATTATTTTGTAATTTTCAATCTATTTTCATGCACATAAATGGAGCATGCAAATAACTTAAAAATCACATGAGGATTCAAATTTACACGACTTGAAAATTAAATCATAGAATGTTTGCTAAATTGAATTTTACATGAACGGCTTCAGATGACGTTGATTTTTACATACAAGTTTATCGTTCACGTAAGACAAGGAGAGGCAAAAGATTAGTAAGTATTAATTCACTGATTACCCCAATCAATCCAAACATGCAGCACCAAGTGGTGAAATCTGTATGGCTAAAAAACGTCAAGTTTTATATTATTCCCTTCATCAATTCAAACACTTTCATGGAGCTACCGACCACCGAAATAATGTTTCAATATTGAAGGCAAGTTGAATGCATTCCTAGGAACTGGTTGGTTTAATTCAAAATGATATTATATTTTCATTCTTGTTCTGTTCATCCATTGGCAATAATAGAAAAACTTTAAAACTCAGTCTATTTTCATGCACAAAGGCAGATAATTTTTGCTGGGTAAAACCGGATAATAGACAATTGCTCGCGAGTAAAAGCACGATGAATTCCTTAATGGAAATACAATCAGTTCAATTTAATCAATTCTAATGACACGATAGTTATTATTTTGTTGACTATTTATAACGAAACCAAGTGTAAACACCAGAATTGAGGTTTAGAAACTGCAGTTACAAATAAACGTTTTCTTGTGTCCTCTGCTTGGGTGGAGAATGACAGCTAAGCAAAACAGCAATTCTACTCGATACGTTTCGAAGGAAGTAGCTTTATCTTTACACGATCGTGTAAATTGGAATGATAATGAATTGGAAAACGAGTGCACGGTCATTTATCATTTTTGCAACATGTACTAATGTAGAAACCTGTAAACCTGTGAAATGTATATCTTTCAATCTTTATCAATGCTCCGGTTTTGTGCACGATTTTCAATTCAAAATTAAAGAACGCAATGCTTTACATATGTAAATTTTTACCATGCAGACGTTTTACATCGCATGTAATTTTGATTATTTTTTGCTGTGGCGGTATAGATTTTTGGAGAAATATTGCAGCAGCTGCTGGATGTCTTGTTGCAATATTTCGGTCACCTTCACTGCTGCGCCACATTTACGGACACTTTTTGGACGTCGCGACCGCGTAACGAAATGCCGCTCGGGCACGCAAACCCTGAGCACTGTTATTCGAATTGATTTGCAGTGTAAAAATTGCCAAAGAAAAACAAAGCGATTTTCTATGTAAAAAAAAAATAAAATAAACCTCTATTTATTTCAAATCGATAATCCAGATTTTATTGATAACTTTACCCATTATAATGCAATATAATACTGATCAACTACAGCATATGTTTTGGAATAACACCGCCTTTAACCTTCTTGACCAGCTCCACACGTTTTTCGAAATTGTCACAGGTGGCACCCACGACTTCCATCGGCATTTCGCCCCAAATTCGTTTGATTACGATTTTGAATTGGTTCATATTAGACGCTCTGTGGTCATTTATCTTCGCCAGCATGTATGACCATACGAAATAATCCAAGGGATTCAGATCTGGTGAACTGGGAGGCCATTCATTCTTGTCCAAAAAAGTCGGTCAAATTTTATCGGCACCAGCCCTGATCGAGCCATAGTGATCATTTCCAAATAACTCTTGTACATATGGCTTGACAACTTTCTCCAAAACTTCCGTTTTATAATATACGGCATTCACTTTAACGCCTTTTTCGATGAAAACCAGTGGTAATTTGACTCGCTTGCAAATTCCTCCCCAAACCATTACGGACGCAGCACTTTGGAACCGTCCTATCACTCTCTGGAACATATCTTGAAGAGAGAGCCCACAATCTGTCGTTCTGGATATTTTGGGATTGTTGCAAGACGTATAACTTTTCGTCGGAAAAGATAAGTTCTTCCCCACCGTGCCGCGACAAAAGCAGACTTACTCTTTTGAGTCGGTTCTGCTTGGAAGGTTCCGAAACTCCGTGAACCTTACGTTTCTTGAAAGCTTGGAATCCGAGGTCATTTTGCAGTATATTGTTCATTGACGATCTCGAAACATTCAGATCTACGGCCTTTTTACGTACAGAGCGCTGTGCTTTTCGTCTAATCCGTTCCCTGATCACTTTAACAACACGTACGAGTACGACCGGATCTCTTCCGGTCATCCAACGAGCAGGTGTCACGGTACCTTCGGACGGTTCAAAAACTTTTTAACCACCACAGCACTCCTTCGTCGCTTGTAAAAGATAAACACCGAATGAAAACAAACGACATAACCTAAAAGCGTTAGTATAAACATAGTGCAAAATTACACCAACACATACGTGAAGCTTGTTGAGTAGTTGCATGACACCAATGCAAGGAAAAAGTGTATGAGAATATATTGGACACGGTGTACTTCAATGACAGGGCAATGAAAAGTACACCATCAGTTGCTCTGGATGCCCTCCTAAATATACTGCCTTAACATCATTTTGTTAAATAACCAGCAGCAAAAAGTGCTCTGCTGTTGATTCGTTACAACAGAATACTGTATGAAGATCTGATAGGACATCTGAAAATCCTGAAGGACCTTAATTTGAACTCAAAAATTCTTTTGCAGCGGTTTGTTCACCTAGGCGCCCACTTTCTGTGATATAAATTTCACGGTGTTTTGTGCAGTGAGTCAAAAGTTATTCCAGGTGGAAGCCGAGAAGAAAAAAAAAATTCTGCACTCCCACGTTGATAATCCAACGTAATCCGCAATAAAAATAGAAAATCGTTGAAAATCGCCAAATCAACCGTGTATGATGTGCTCAAACGTTTCAGGGAGCAAAAGAGCGTGGATCAAGTGCCTCAAGGTAAGCGTCGTAGTTGAACATATGACCGCAAGCTTATCCAGAATGTGCTGAGAACCTTCAGAGCAAACCCTGGACTATCAGATAATGAAATCGAACAAAAATACGATGCTGCTCGCAGTACCGTTTGAAGAATTCGTTTGCGAGCAGGATATCGTTCTAATCGAGCTAGCAAGCAACCAAACAGAACGTTGAAGCAAAGTTTCCAAGGATTCCTGCTCATCGACGATGAAACCTACGTTAAAATGGATTTCGGACAGCTTCGAGGAAATTTTGCTGCGAAGTTTAAGTTTGCTTTTATGGACAAATTTGCCAAAAAACTGATGATTTGGCAAGGGATATGCAGCTGCGCAACAAAAACTCAAAGTGTTCGTAACGAATAAGACGATGGACTTGAAGCTGTACAAGGAAGAATGCCTAAAACACCGCGTACTACCTTTCATCAAAGCCCATAAAGGTCCCGTGAAATTTTGGCCAGATTTGGCGAGTTGCCTCTGCAGCCGGGAAGTCATCCAGTGGTGCCTCGATACAAACATAAATCCACCCAACTACCCACAGTTCTGGCCCATCGAGAGATTTTGGGCAATAATGAAGCGGAAGCTTAAGGAAAGTGGAAAAACGGCTCGGACTCAGACGACCAAAATGTGGAACAAATGTACCAAGGAAGTTAACTCCGGAGGTGTGCAGCGTTTGATGGGAGGAATAAAGAAGTGCGAATTTTCATTAGAAACGAAGAGAAATGATTTGTTTTGACATTTTTTCCTTAAAGTACCTTACCCTTGTTCTGATGTCTTAAACTTATATTAACGTCAAACGGATGATTTTATTATTCCGGATTCTAAATGGAAATAGCTCTAGCAGTTAGATTCTAAACATGCATATTAGAAGCAGCACCACACGCTTAAAACTCCATCTCTCTCTTTCGTATTACTATCCCTTTTTTCACACGGAAAAGTTACTCAATATTTGTAAAAAGTGGATCTAGTCAAAAATTGAGTAGATCCACTTTTTACGAAAATTGAGTAACTTTTCCGTGAGAAAAAAAGGGATAGTAATACGAAAGAAAGAGAGGGAGTTTTGAGCGTGCAGAATTCGATTCTCTCCTTCTTTAGTGCTCCTTTGTTTTCGGTTGACATTTTTCCAACCATATTGGGTTGCGCCTGTAAGAACTATACAACTATACGGACAAGTGATTGAGCTCAGATGCTTCAGCAGTTGCAAAGTTGCTCCAGTAAAAAACCATACTTGAGGGTTTAGTTCTGATTTAGTTTAATAGCAAATGTTGTCAACATTTTCAATAGATTTGTCAGCAATTAAAAACCAATTTCATTCATCATTGCTGTTCATTTACTCGGCCAATGCTCAATCACTTTTAATACAGAATCTCCACAAAACCACACAAAAACTTTTCTTGTGTCTTGCATGTGCATGGGAAACTTACCACCATTCATTCGTTGGTAGTTGGGACCACCGACAAAAAGTCTCGACTCGCAGCCACCCACACCGCCGGAGGAACCATTATAGGATTGGAGTAACCGTCTGAAGACGACGCGATCATCGTCATCATCGCTCATTCATTCACTCATTTATGTTTTCCTCCACTTCCGTGAGCATCTACTTACCACGGGAGGATGGCGGAGGGTAATGGCAATAGAGACTGGCGGGAAATTTCCTGGTACCTTCTGCGCTGTACAACACTAAATTACCAACAATGGCAACAAACAGCTCCGTCGATGTCGAACCGAGGCTAGCTACAAAGTACAGCTGCTGTTCCGTTTTGAGGACACCCATGAAGTGAGGACCAAAAGTTGTACGAGAGGCCCCATCCACACATTGCACATACACTGGTACCTACACAAAGGAACCCGATGAGGGATGGTTCGGACGACGGTCTGGCCATAATGATACACCGGGTACGCCAAGTGTGCCGGTCTACACGGCAGGGCGATTTTATTTCATGTGAGGAAAAAAGTAGTCACCCACCCAACGACGACCACCAACACTCAACTGCCGCCATGATGTTCGCTCAGGGGCGTGTGTGGTATTGTGAGGCCCTTAGCCCTTCAAACAAACATCGCAACCCACCCTACGCACTGCACCCTACATTTTCATCATAAAACTGTTTAAAGGTACGGATGGCGTGAAGAGATGCAAGTCAGCAGCTGGGGGTGGGAAGGAAACGGACATGCACATAAATTAAAGCTCAAACACTCATCCCACCACCATCCACGTTGGATAGTGGACTTGAGCAGGTCCACCAGGGCAGGGAGGCGCCCGATTCACCCGCACGAGGACGGGAAACTGAAGTAGGTACTTCCACTTGATGGTCCGTCCGGTTGGATGACTCGCATCGCAAGTGATGAATAACTCGAGGAGGTCTTTCGGTGAGAAATAGGAATCCGGCACGTATGCGTCGGCCGCCATCATGCGAGAGTAAGGATGTAAATCAACCCCTTTCGCAACGCGCTCGGTGGAATTGCGGAACGACGATGGTCAAACCCTTTGCATCATTTGCATATTCTTTCATCGTTTTACGGGAGCAGAGGTCTGCGGGTCAGGTGAGGAAGATGTTAAATTTGCACTCACCGGGATGCTTTTTGATGTGTGCTCAGAGTGTCTACGAGGTACATGAGTGGAAGGCATGGAAAAAAAAGGTTCGGAAAAAAACACCGTCATCAGACGCCTTTTCTAAAGAGGAATGATTGCAAATCGTGTAAATGAGGGGGATGTCTATGAAACAATTAGGCTGATTGAAATGAGACGGATTCTTGTGATTTGCTGGGCAATGATGTGTGCTAGGAATGAACAATATGCAAGGCTTGTTTTCCGCACAGTTTTACCAAAAAAAAAAACATCCGACTGGGTAATAAGGGTGTTTTCAGACCCGTAACGCTGGTTGATCACCTTTTCGAGATGCGTTAGGGGGTATCAGATCTTGCACCGAGCGCTAGTCAAAATTAATTCAAACTACCCAAGTAACAATTCAAATGCAAATCGGTTTTATTTATGTTTTATTGTAGTTTTATCAAAGCATTATGGAGATCATCTGGTTTTATCAGGGCATTTTCCAAGTTAAGATGGTTTTAATTGATTAACAGTTCTTAAGAGTGATTAAAGAACACTTTAAGAAACCTCCATAAAACTACAGTAATTTTATAAGATACTTGATTACCCTTTCAGGACATCGTTTCGCAACTTTCATAAAACCTGATAAAAGTTTTTTTAAACATTTTATGACATTCTTCTTAAAGATGAAAGTATCTTAAAAATGCTGCCATAAAACGCTCTCAGAACCATTTGATTTCGAATAAGAGCTCATACGCTTGAGAAAGAACATTATGTGAGAAATAAAGAAACTGTCACAATGGACGCCCATAGGTGGAAGAAATTATAAACTAGTGGATCCTTTAAGCGAAAAATGAATTAAAACCTATCCAATATATTGAATACTCTTTCATCTCAGCCACCAACGATAATTTTTTTATTTGACCATCACTAGCTTCCATTGAATTCGCAGCCTGCTGAGACTAACTTATCAGAAGGGTCTATGCGTTATGCGTCCTATTTTTTGTGACGAATCAAATTAAATGGTACAATGTGTCGCCTGTTGAAAATCGAGAATTATAACTCATGATAATGGATTCTATGCCAGTATACTAGTAAAATGTTATGTTAATGTTAAATTCTCCCGAGTCGTGAATTTTTGTTCCAAATAGGCTACACAATATTTATACTCGTTGCAAGTAAAAATTGGTATATCATCTGAGCGTAAATTGATTTTTCCCATGATCTATACGTTAAATCTAAAGTCGGAAGTAGTGCGCTGGAATCGCTCAGTAATTCACTACACAGCGCACTTTTAGGTTTTAGCGTATAGATCAAGAGAAAAATCATTTTTCGCTCAATTGATGTTTCAGCCATCGACGCAATATTATTATCTGTTATTCTTCCCAAAACCATTGTAAGCATATACAAGTTAGAGTTTTTTTTTTGTTTTTTATCGACTTACACTGGTGATTAAAAACAATTAATTATAAGCTATAACTATGACTAAGAACAACAATTATGCATAGGCACTTTTGATTTGAACATTCACAGTTTCTTTGTTTATGATGTGCCTTCTTCACACTGATTTATGGCTATCTTACGAAAGACTTGTTTACCTTGAGCAATTCAAACAAGTTTTCTTCAAGCGTAACTCATCTTTTCTAAGAATAAAACAAATAAAGATGAACTTATCGCGCTCCTCTTGTTAGTCTTGTACAAGAAATATAGGTTTTATTTGCGTTTTATGGTAGTTTAAGATAAAACCATTGGAAAAATGGTGTGCGTGGCTATTTTGGATTCTCTCGGAACGGTAGCCATTTACATAAGTATGCAACAAAACTCATTTTTTTCTAATGCTACTAACAAAAAATGCTGTTTAAAATACTTTTTGAAACTTAAAATGGATTGTAGACACAATTTATTCAAGATCTAACAGCTTATCAGCCTTGCCACCTAATTGTTGTATTTTCAATATTTTTTTAAATTTTTTACATAAGTCAAAGTTCTAGCAATAATTCAGTGGCGCATTAAAATTTTCTAACTTTTATGTTATAAAACACCAATAAACTGAATATCGCATGAAAAAATTATCAATTGAAGGCAAAAAACAGATGCGTTTATGGTAAATTTTACAACTAATGTACATACGCATCTACCTTGGAAAAGAAATATCATATGATATTATTATTTCTTTAGTAGCTTCCACTCAACTACAAACAAAAAAGGTCCTGATTCAGCAGAACGAATTGAAAAATGGAATATTCGAAACATATGTGACGGCCTGGAAGTGTTCTTAAAGAGGAAAATCATAAAAATTTCAAAACTTGTGTTAGTTTTATCATAGTTTTAAGCATGCCTTGAATGTCATTACAAATATGTACCGATAAAACTATCAAATTTTAAGCGAACCTTGGGAAATAGTCTTGAGAACCTCCTGTAAAGGGTGTCCACGATGAAATTGCCACACTATGAAATTGCTCTAACTTGTTAACCGTTGGGTAGAATTTAATGAAAATTTGGGTGGATTTAGTTCATAGTGCATTATTTACATCCTGCAAGTTTTAAAGTCCTGTGATCAAAACTCGTGGAAATGGAGTCGAAAAAGCAGCTCGTGCGTGATAAAATCTTGCGCATTCATCACGACAACAAGGATCTCTCGCATCGTTCCATCGCTAAAACGTTGGGAATCGCGAATTCCACGGTGTCGCGAGTGATTAAGCGGTTCGAGGAACGGTTGACCACCGATCGGAAGCCCAGAAGTGAAGGAAAAAGTATTCCGTACAACACCAAAAATCACAACCGCGTAGTTGGGGCCTTCAACCAAAATCCGAACGCCTCCGTTCGGGATGTGGCTAAGAAGCTGCACCCAAGCCGAAGTTTTGTCCAGAAGGCCAAAACTAAGGCTGGGCTTCGAACGTTCAAGGTACAAAAGGCCCCTAATCTCGACGAGAAGCAGAACAAGTCCGCCAAAACCCGTGCCAGGAAGTTGTACCTCAACATGCTGACGAAAGTTGAATGCTGCATCATGGACGACGAAACATATGTGAAGGCCGACTTCAAACAGATCCCCAGCAACCTGTTTTTCACGGCCAAGGATAAGTTCAGCGTTCCGGAGCATGTCCGCACTCAGAAGATGTCTCGTTTGGCAAGCCATCTGCACGTGCGGGAAGCGGAGTGCACCTTTCGTGACCCAGGACACGATGAACGGACAGGTGTACATAAAAGAGTGCCTCCAGAAGCGGCTGCTTCCTCTCCTGAAGGCCCACAACGTCCCAACAATCTTCTGGCCAGATTTGGCCTCATGCCACTACTCGAAGGACGTGCTGAAGTGGTATGGGGACAATAAGGTCAATTTCGTGCCGAAAATGTTCAACCCTCCCAACACTCCGGAGCTCCGCCCCATCGAGAAGTACTGGGCGATTATGAAGCAGCACCTTCTTAAACGCCACTTTTGAGTTCGTAATTCTGGTGGGTTCAGTCTCACCATCGGTGGATTAATGCGGGTTTTTTTTTCTCATAGAGATGAATTTGTTGTACAAGATTATGTAATAGATTTATAAAGATTTATAAAGAAACCTTTTCAAACCGTGGGGTATCAAAATTCATGAAATTTCTCCAGTAGGATGTTTCTCAAGGTTTTGTAGGCACAACAGGTTTCCGTTGGGCCTCGAGTTGAGCAACGTGTTGTGTATCAGCGGAGAACACTCAACGTTTGCAGGTGTTCATCAACAGATGCCTGCGGTATATAATTCGAGTTTGGTGGCCTCACGATTAGTGCTCCAATGCAAAGCTCGGCGTCGATAGCAACTGAAGTTCAGGAACGGAAAAGGGGTTAAGTTGACCACACCGTACGAAGGAGCGGAATCAAAATCTGCAAAAAGCGTTAGCGCGGTTAACGCGATAGCGAGTCAACGCCCAGGATGTAGGTCAAGTCGGATTTTTTGCACCACCTGGGGTTCACAGGACGCTTATGTAAGTATGGAAGTATTTAAAAAAGGTCTTTCTTAGTTCCTACGTTTATTAACGTTTGCATTAAAAAATGGACTTTTTTCGAATGGTTTTAAAAATAAGCTAAGACAGATAATTGCGTTTGATAAATTTCCGATGGAAGGTAATTATTTAAGTTTACTTCTGGCAGCTAAACGGGACATTCGCCATGGGGGACAAAAACATGCATGCAGGCATGTTTTAGAGTTCTTTCTTCGTTTTATTTATCAATTCTCCCTCAGTTTTCGCGGCAAAATTGTTGGAGTAGATCCTTCGCTTCAGGTGGCCCAGAAATTCTCAATGCAACGCAGCTGGGGGACGTTGGGCGGGTTCGCCGGCTTGGGTACCACATCGATATTCAGCCGTTCTATCTCCTCCAACGATCGCTTCAAGTAGTGGGCCAGCGCCAGATCCGGCCAGAAAACCGCGTCTTCGCCCTTATGGTATTTCTTGATGAACGACGCAATTTCCGGCAGGCATTTCGTACTATAAATATCCCCGTTCACGGCCAGTTCGGAGCGAAAGAAGAGCGGCTTTGACATCTCCTTTTCGCTGATTGTCAACCACAGCATCACCTTCTTGAAGAACTTGGTGTGTGAAATGAACTTCACCTCGGAGTTCACGTCCTTCGTGGGGGAAGTAAACTACGAAGTGCCCTGCCAGTCATTGCCATCCAGGGTGAGACAGGTCTCGTCGTCCATCACCACCGCCACGTCATGATTCACTAGGAAAATCGAGCTGACCATCTTATTCAGCCGCTGCTGCTGCGTCATTGCCTGCAGCTCCGAAACCAGTGGACCCGATTTCCGCTTCCTGACATGTATGTTCGCCAGGTACTTTTTCACGTCAGAGTTCTCTTCAAAGTTGGCAAAACGATTGGACAAGTAATTGGGCGGTGGTTACATTCCATTATTCCAAATGTTTCGTCGAGATCGTGGTTCATAGGTCTGGACGTAAGTCGCAGTTTCCAGTTATGAAGCAAATTCCCTACCATTGTGTCCCAGTTATACTATCCTTTTGTTTCCGTGCTACTTGTACCTGCCCAGCAAGCTGTGGTCACCCATCTGCGGCTTAGTTCCTGAAAGGGACTTCAGGGACCGAGGATTTGGTAGATGTCACAACAAAAAGCAGCAAATAATGGCGTAAATAAGTTACATACCTAGCCCTTTCCAAACGGTAATGTGACCCGTTAACCTCGAGCTAGCCACGAGTAATTGGCATCCCTCTTTTACTAAAATTGCAATGTAAAATTTTGTGTACAACAACTCTGAATACCGGCTCCGTAAAGTGTTACACACGCCTGAGCCTAACAGATAAACGAACTGATTAAACAAAAAAGAGGTATAAATCACTTCCAGCAGTGAAAAAAGTATTTTTAGCACAATCTTTAGTCCGATTGATGTATGAAATTCGAGAGATCCAGACCGATCAGAACTAGATTTATAATACATTTATAAATCAAACAATTATTAATAATTATAAGAAGATGTTTTGTGTCTTATTTGAGAATGACAATGCGTATACCGCTAACGCATTGTCATTCCCAAGTGATGATATCTTTAAATTGACAAATAGATGAGATGTGGCTAATAATGGCTAATGGCTGGATTTTGCTGTGCGCGTACCTGAAATGAATACTAACCATGTTTATCTAGTCCAAGCTCATCCTCAGAGGCTCAATCCGAGTAGCGTTACCGGTCTGGAAACTGCCGTTCTTTGAACGCGCACACTTCTGAACGGAGTTGCTTCACTGTTTTTGCCATCACGGTTAGAGTTCGACTGATAGAGTTGTCAAACTTTGTCTGCTGACTCATGGGTTACTATGATTTTTGCGGCATGGGTAGTTTTTTCAGTGCGGGTGAAGGTAAACCCATGAAAAATCGGCCATTTTTGTCCATTTTTTTAATGCAAACGTTAAATGAAAGAAACATCGAAAGAAATACTGAAGTGTTGTACAATAAGTTGTGTAAACATTTTCAAGAAAAAGTTTCTATTAAAAAACAGCTCACAGCGTTAAGATTTTTAAAATATTTGATTTGACAGAAAATTTGAAGATTTAAGTAGCCCAAAAGAAAAAGCTGTAGTGGAATTTTAACGGAATCGGCTCGCGTAGTATTGATAGTTAAAAGTATCAGTTTTTATTTAGAAATAGTGACCAAATGAAGTGTTAATTTAAATTTTCCTTGTTTTCCAAAAACAATCGTTCTACTAATACGCTCGTAAAAGTGTTTAAGAAAAAAGTGTTTTTTTTTTAAAGTGAAGTGAAATTACAGTAATTATAAACTAAATTTAGACATAGAATTTAAGGAGAATAGCTAATAAATTGAGCAATAAACAAGACCTTGCCCTTGAAAATGTTTCAACAAGACAAAACTTAATTCGGACGAATCCCAAACAAAATCGATTTTGACAAATACAGCTGTTATGTGCCATTTATTTGCTGACTTTTTTATCCCAAAAAAATTTGCAAAAAAAATCAATTTATATTTTGATTTCCTTCCTGATTATTCATCTGACATATGTGTTAGTCAAATACATGTGCACGACATTTAAGACGTGCGAAAAAAATTAGACTCATCCGAAGTTGAAAGGCTTAAAAACTCGATTCAAGTGTTCGTATGTGTTGCATCTAAAAACTGTTTAAAAAGATTGTTAATTGCTGTCAAAACTGTTTAAGATTGTATATTATTCTCTGGATGAAATGAATAACAGGAACCATGTAAATGTTTTGTATAGTGACTTAAGTATTAAGTATTCGATCGAATCGATATACCCATGCTTCTTTTCAAGAGTCGAAAAATAAGTATACAGTCTCATCTACTCAAATGAGGAATCGCAGCAAGCCGTGCTGTGAAAATGACGTGTTTTGCTTTTGCTGCGTTATTTTCGCGGAAATAAAATTAAAAATTATTCCTTTTTTCAACTAAAGTAAATGGTGAAATTATAGTTTTTCGAGTCATTTGCGTAGAACGTTGTGAATAGAATTCCTCTCTTAGTGTATTATGGTCGTGTTTCTTTAGATAGATTGTGCGTCGGTAGATTTTTCCCCTCTTTTTTGTTTTTAAGTGCCTCGCTCCCGCATCCGGACGAACTTTCCAACATCAGAAAAGAAACATTGGTGAGGTCGTTTTATATTATCAAAAATATAAATTAACTTTATACACGCCAGGATCAAGAATGTCCATTTTTGATTCTGGAAGTGTAAAAACTCGTCACATATCCATTTGATATTATAGTTCCACATAATAAAATTAAATGTGTTATGAAAGTCTATGTTATCCTAATTAAATGTAAAAAAAATGTGTCAAGCACTGAAGAACTCTGTGAGTCGCTGACAAAGTGGGCCTATCTGTCTAAGGATAAGTTTTTTCTAGTGGAATTTTAAAGAATTTGCTCACGTTTACTAGTGATAGTTTTAAAAGTGTTTCAGTTTATTTTTAAATATTTTCAAAAGTGATCAAGCGAAATGTTAATTTAAATCTTTCCAAGTTTTCCGTAAACAATCAATTAAGCGTATTATTGGGCTCGTTAAAGTGTTTAAAAACTAAGGAACCACGGATATGTGGAAAATATTCGAACCACGTATATGTACCGTTCGTTGCTCAAAATGAACGCCATCTAACGGTACCAAAATTTGAGGTTCCAAAATTGTCCTATTTAGACCTAACCGAAGCCGGTTTCAGAGTACCCAGATGTGGCTAAATTCGCTGGTAGGTCTACGGCATGATGTTCTTGGATATCAGTATTCAAAACCATTAATTTTTAGCTGTCGAACGGTACAAATAATTGAGTTCCAAAATTGTTCTCTTTGGGCGCAACCAGAATCGGTCCCAGAGTTTCCGGATGTGGCCAAATGTCCTAGTTGGTCTATGGCATCATGTTTTTGAAGAACATTATTCGAATTCGTGAATGTTGAGCCGTCGAAAGGTTCCAAAATTGTCCCCTTCGGATGCATTCCGTAACCGGTTCTTGGTCACGATGTACCCAGCATGTTGTTTTAAGAATCCATACCTTTTATTTGAGAAAAAGATATCAAAAAGTGGTTTAAAAAAATGGTTGGGAGTGAAGCAAAGTCTTGGGTCATTGTTGACCCCGTATGCACAATGTGTAGCGTTTTTCTAATGCATTATGAAGGTTGAGAAGTGACAGAGCAATTGTAAATCACTTTGAATAAGATTTACTTATCAAATCTTTTCTCAAAATAATACTTCTACATCCCAACACGTCAGTTGAGACATCGAAAATTATTTGTACCGAGTTATGCCAAATTTGATTTACAATAAACATATCGAAACAATTAATTTAACAATGTCAAGCTTTTAGTGAATGCTCAAATTAAAACAGAACCTTCTTAAACTCATGATTTAACGTCTCCAATAAGAAACTAGGACCACAGTTCAACTTGATAAATTTTAAATCAGTGATGCAACACGAAAACGTATTCAACCAGCATTGCAGACGAAATTCCAGATCAAATAATTTGTATTTTTGTACAGATCACATACTAATTAGGATCATAAAATGATCGCACAAAATTCTCCATGCCTTGTTTGATCATACCGACCAACACCAAATCAATCACTCACTTCAGTTCCGCTAGCCACCACATTTGAATATTTAGCGCTGCAGATGCATTCTAATTAGATACAGGCGGTGAGTGCTGCTCGAAAGGGGAAGTCACCACCACAAGCACAACCACACCGCACGTCCGACAATCCTTCGCATGCCGTATAGATTGGAGTGGTGGTGGTGGAATGTGCAACAGAGTTAGGGGAGGGAAAACCTTCATTTTACTTTTCTCTTCTCTTCTGCAGTTTTCCACTGGATGCCACCGCTGGTGAAAGAGTGTTCGTGAAGTTTGTAGCTCAGTGCACAATGTTCTCCATTCCATTCCGGCAGGAGACAGAGCGAACAACGACGACTGTCCAGGAGCGGAAGCGTGAGCAAATAGAAGCAGACATGGGCTTCACAAGGAGAATCATTTTCTCCGGAACAGTTTCTGGCTGAAGTGGCGATGGAATTGCACTTGACGATGCTGCAAAGTTGTTGCATTTTTGTGTTACTTTAATGTTGTGTTGCTTTATCTTTTTTTTATTATTTATTCATGTTTGGTCTAGTCGTCTTCAAAGTGTTATGTTTGGTGTATTTATAATCTTTCCGGATGGGCTATTCAGGCAGTGAACATTGTTGAAATTAAGGCTTGTGAGTTAATTTAAATTGCAGTAGCTTTTCGGAACAAATGTAAAAGTGGTTTAATGGTTAACTTAAAAAAAAAAACAGATTGTCACATTCTGTGCAAATGGGACGTTTAGATTAGTTAAATTTCCTGTTTGTGGATGTTGCAAAATGAATGTTTCAAAATGTTTATGGTGAATACATTTAAAAATATGAGGTTTCCTTTAATTTTTTTTTGTCTTGATTATCGAGATTTTCAGCCTCGGGCTGGTTCATCTCCCGTCGTAGTCAGTCAAACACCACTTTTGGGCATTTCGTAACTTCTCCGGGGGTGAGATTCGAACTCGTGACTCAGGCGTGAGAAGTATGGATGTTAACCAATACGCCAGGGTCGCCCTCGGTTCCCTTTACTCAGTAGATAAATGAACACAGAAAAATCAGAAGTGGTATGGTTCATTTTGCAGTTAGGTAAAGATATTTTTAGGCACGAGTGCTGCCATTATTTATGATTGAGAGAGCTCATACAGAACACTATGTTAATGGAATCATAGGAAATGATTCAAAGCCAAAAACCGGGATCGGGTCGGATAAAATTTTCAGAAGTTTTAATATCGCTACGGATAATCAAATCTTGTGAATAGTCGATTCATTTTTTAATATAAAACTACTTGACTTTTGCAATTTGAATATGTTGCATTTCTTATTCACTATCCATCAAGAACAAATAGGATCGTGTATTATTCAATATTTCATGCGCATATTTGGATTGATCGGTAGAGTTAAGTTCTATGTATGGCCGATTCTGTACTTTCAGTCGGACGAGTATTTGATAATTCAGCAATGCATACATTTTTGTATAACACACTTCCAAAACTGGCATGCTCGTAAACTGTCTTCATGATTTTCAATATTATCAATATCTTAATCACTTCCATACTTAATTGATCTGTAATCCTATTAGCTAGAATTCAGTGATAGCCCAGGCAACGAAGGTAAAGAAGCAAATCAAAGGCGGCCAATTTAAAGGCATTCGGTGATACGTCATCAACTTTATCAAGAGGCACAACATAAGGTATTTTAAAATCACTAGCGAAAAATGGTAGAACAATGGTGCAAGTATTGATTCGTAAATTCAGCAATTTTCAACCATAGTTGTAGCCAGAAATATCTGAGTCCCAGACCGATAATCTATGCTGAGAAAAGTGTTTTTTGTTTTACGTGAACTCTATCTTCTACAATATAGTGAAAATCAACAATTCACTTAAACTAACTCCTTTCCTCTTTGACCTAGTCAGTAAGCACTTCTTATATTATCAAATCTTCTTGCTATTCTTAGTTTTTATAACAAATAGTTCTTCAACGCATTCGAAAAAAAGTTAGCACAGAAGATGTACGTTGGAAATATAATTTATAAAGGGTGATAAATTATGTGAAGATAGTATTAATTATGAAATTTTCTATTATTTCGATGAACAAAATAAAGCGCGCACCAAAAAAATACCTCATTTTCGTAGCTTATTCTTAACTTAAATTTTCAGTATGACCATACTAAGCTTCAATCACGTATTGCATGCATCATGGCTTACTTCAAGTAAGGTTTTTGATATGTTGAGAGTTAATATTTCCCAGAGTTTCGAAAAGATGGCCTACATTGTCACAATTCCGACCCAAAATGGACCACACGTTTACTATTGAATCCAGGTCTTGGTTCAGCGTTTCAATAGCTTAATACGTGGAGCCAAGTAGTCATCGCTTAGTTTAGTCGGTAAAAGCGTAGCTACAAAGCAACACCATGCTGGGGGTGGCTGACTTTGATTCACGGTCTGGTTCCAGGATTTTTTCGTTATGGAAAATTTCTCTGGGCATAGGGGATGATTGTACTTGCCACAAAATCATACTATTGCAAAAATGGTACCTATCATCGAAAGCTCTTAATTAATAACTGTAAAAGTTAATTTAGAACACTGAGTTGAAATCAAGCAATTACCTTGAAACGCTAAGATAGGAGAATAAGAAGAAGATGAAGTGAAGCGCGGAAGTATGCAGTGTTTTTGTGAGCGGTATGCTTAAGTCATTTCCTGGCTGAAACATTTTTTTCCGGCAAGGTCCTCTCGAGGTTTCGTCCAACTCGTGCCAAAACAGATCACTCTGTACACTCCTAAAAATAATAAACATGAAGAGCGTTGCAATCCTTGGTGCACTTAAATACTTATAGAATCAAAGATACATATGATTTAATTGTATGTTCTATTTGGTTTATTGATAAATCCTTACTTTGATCCCAAAATGATAAATACTATCACACTCCAAATCACGTTCCGGATGCTACATATAAAACAGCTTCAAGAATATATTTGATAACCTCAAATCTAAGTCCGCAATGCATTGAAAAAATAATCATCAGACTTAACACTGAGATTTAAAAGCCTGAAATTGACATGTTTGTTGTCTTTGGTTTTCATAACAACAACGCGTCACGACAAGTTACAAGTTTGAAATCGTTCTCTTTCGTGATAGATTTTAAAACGAGTACTTTATGTCAAGTAAATTTTCAAATCGCCGCCAATATAATGCTTGCAAATTTATGTTGCAAGTAATTTTTTTCCAGCACTCCAATGGCTTGTCGATATACTCTTGGGCAAATTTGATACGTTTGATCCTATGTACATCAAAATCGAAAATTGTTAACATATCTTATGTTGGGCAGGCCCATTTTTAAAGCCTTTGTTGGGCAAGCCTACCCAGGTAAACAATAAGCAGTTCTAAAGCGTTTTTACAGCAGCCTATGAAGCAATTAAGTTTACTGCAATACAATGATGCTTCATCAATGCTATTTTGCATTCGAAATACTTATTTCAGGCAAGCACTTAAATAGCATTTGAAATCCAACTTAACAACAGATAGCATTCAAGATGCTGATATAATGCTAATATAAAGCTTGTAGCATCTGAACTGCAGATTTAGGGTTGATTTACTGCATATGCTAATGCATATTGGTTACCTGGGTATTTTAAAGCCCATTTACTGCCTTTTTATAAGCACAGTATATTCGAAAATATGTATACCTCTAATTGGAATTTGATTGTCAACACATGTAGTTTTTAGGGAGTGTAAAAAAACAGAGATCGCACATAGCTAGAACGATTCTATGCCATTCGCGATATATGAGCACAATCAAGCGTATGCATTTTTGCCCATAAAGGTGGCGAAATCCCTTAAATACATAGATGTCATGGTGCTTCAAAAATTCCTCGGTTGGCAGGCAGCTTTTTCTTGTTGGAAAAGCATGTTCTCATTCATAAAATTATTCGGAAAATGAGATGAGAATTCATTCGAAGAATGAAGAAATCATAGTTTGATATTATTTTGTTACCTCTTGAGGATTTTTTGTGACAATTTCTGTTATTTTAACTGCGATCTAAATTCTTACAACCTCTGTTTTTAAAACAATGCAACTGAATAACAAAACTTGAAATAATTTGATTGTGGCCTTTTGGTCGAGTATCGCTGCTTCGTGGCATACTTTTCGTGCATCTGAATGTTATTATGGACGATTCTTGCTCCTATCAACTTAGGTTCAACACTTGTTGTCAAAGTCTATAAGTTCAGCCCTTGTTGTTGGTGTCTATTTCAATCAATGCAAACGACACTTTTGAATTTACAACAAAAAAATACCAACAGCAAGACAAGACAAGATGACGCAGATGACTGTCCTTAACCTTCCTTGGGAGTTAACATTTTGTGACGAATAAGGTGTGACCTGCATTGACCCAGATCTCAAATTCAAATTGTGGACAATTAATATGAAATTTTTTTGAAGTCTTTCCTTCTGGGCGGGTATAACATAAAAATAACAAAATTATAACAAGCCTTGTAACGACTTACTGATTATGATATAAGTTCGTTGAAGACGTTTTCATCTGGATAATTGTATCACATACTTATAACAAATTAATATATTATGCCGTAGAAGCCACAATCTGTAATTAATTAATTCTAACAATAGCTGATATATTTTTTCTACGTCATAACTAAACTGCTCTAAATTCTGTTTTGTTAATGGTATGTCTATATCAAAGTTTGCCATTATTTTGTTATCTTTTAAGGATTTTTTCTTACAATTTATGTTGTTTTAACTACATCCGCGATCTAAATGTTATACATCTGCGTAACTGAATAACAAAATTTGAAATAATTTTGTTGTATTCAACTGGTCGGATTTGCAGTTCAAATGCATGTAGGAGTCCCTATTTTTAGTTTCTGGTGGGAGTTACTCCTTTAGACCCGATTGGCCACAAGGAATCTGGGCTGAAATAGGACATGTTTTGCCACGATCCGTGAGATGGCAACAGATACCCATTTCATGATTTTTCATGAATAGTCTAGCCTTGAAATGGATGAATGACTATATTAGCCATCCCGAGTCATTCCGTATGCCCTGAAATAACCCTCTAGAAGGGGACAACTACGGGTTCTTGCCACAATACTAAAGGGTGTATTCGATAAAAATGGCACACAGAAAATTTTTTGTAACTTTTGAATCGTATGAGTAAAAAACCTAGAAATTTGAGTAGATCTTATCCATAGTGCATTATTTACATCTGCCAAGTTTCATAGTTATACATTCAGTAGTTCCAGTCATGTCGTCGAAACAAGAAATTGTCCGTGAGAAAATTTTGTGCACTCACAGTCAAAATCCAGGGGCGTCCCACCGGTGGATTGCTAAAAGGCTTGGAATTGCAAATACAACTGTGTCTCGTGTAATAAGAACCTTCAAGGAGCGTCTGAGTGTCCAAAGGAAGGAAGGGAGTGGTCTTAAAAGTGGTCCAATGAACAGTAAAATGGCCAGGAAAGTCGTTCAACAATTCAAGAACCGTCCAAACATGTCAATTCGAGATGTCGCTAAAAAGTCTAAGGTGTCAGTCGGTTATGTGCAGAAAACCATGAAGCGTGCTGGGTTACATGTTTACAAAGTGCAAAAAGCCCCAAACCGGAATGAAAAACAAAACATCACTGCGAAAACCCGCGCCCAGAAACTTTACACGAAGCTGCTCACCAAATCCGGTTGTATCGTGATGGATGACGAAACATAAGTCATGTCCGACTTCCGTCAACTTCCTGGGCAAGAATATTTCGTTGCCAAGTCGAAGTTCGATGTTCCGGAGGATGTTCGAAAGAAGAAACTATCGAAATTTGCAAAGACGTTTCTAATCTGGCAGGCGATTTGCGGATGTGGTGAAATAAGTGCTCCCTTCATCACTTCCGGAACAATAAACGGTGCGATTTACACGGAAGAGTGCCTTAAGAGGCGTCTCTTGCCATTCATTAAGAAGCACAAAGGATCAACTCTGTTTTGGCCTGATCTAGCATCCTGCCACTACGCTCGAAACGTATTGGAGTGGTACCGAGCCAACGGAGTCAATTTTGTGCCAAAGGATATGAACCCACCAAATTCACCGGAACTTCGTCCAATTGAAAAATTCTGGGCAATTATGAAAACGGAACTTCGCAAACATCCCAAAACTATAAAAACAGAGCTAGAATTGAAGAAAATTTGGGTAAAAGCAACAAAAACACTGGGAAAATCGGTTGTGCAAAATTTGATGGGTGGAGTGAAAAGGAAGGTGCGGGCATTCGGGAAGGGAGACGAAATTGAATAAAACAAATGTTGTAAATCAAAACTCATTAGTAGTTCTTCATTCCCTGAAAATTTCAAGAAAATCCGATAATCAGTTTAATAAAAATATGTGTGTGCCATTTTTATCGAATACACCCTTTATATTATGATATAAATTTGCTAAAGACGTTTTGGATAATTGTATAACATACTAATAAAATATTGAGTTGTAATGCCTTGGGAGGCACAATTTGCGTGAAGAAATAGAATTCTAACAATAGGTGATGTGATTTTGCTATATCGTAACAAAACTGTTACGAAGTTTGTTCCATGATATAACTATGTAATATCATAATTTTGTTACCCCTTGAGGATAATTAATGACTGCAGAAAATAGAATGCATAGAATAACTGCAGAAAACATGACCCCAGAACGGGGCGAATTGCTCGTCGATAGTTATTCATTCTGCCGGAATCAGTACTAATGCCTACTTTGTATAGCACGTTTGCCACATTTGTTTTAAAGTTCACGATTCTTTGAGGTTCCAGCAATGGTCTCACCTTCAGAAATATGGACTTGAATTATTAAGAGGACATAGTATTGTGTAAAACAAAACGTCCATACGTCACATGTCACTATGTATTTGTGGGATTTTAATCCTGTAGACAAAACTAAGAATACTAGAAAGGCTTCAAATTTCGTATCTATCAACTCCATTTTTAACCCTTTTTCGACAACACTTTTTCATATCTGTGTAAAATCACGGACTCTATAAAATGGTCTGAAAGAGGCACGAGAATAAATTCAATCAATCACACCTTTATTCAATCTGTGTAAGTTTCATTTTCGGGAGACATAATTCTCATTGTTAATCATTGTTTACGCTTTCAAATTTTTAACAAAGATTAATTCTTGTGTAAAATTGATAATTTCTAAGCGTGTTCCCTACTCTTGCTTTGGATTGAATCTTTCAGTGAATCCCGTCCTTTGACAAAAAATTGTAGCACATGTTTTGGTGGAAAATCGTTTTTGTCTTCACCTGAAGGGTTCCCTCGGGGTTGTCTGGGTTGTCCTAGAATGACCAACTTGGTCATTTGTCCTTTTAATGACTAGGAGTAGATTGTTTACAAAAAAATCATGAAGTTTGAGCCGTTGTAAAGTATGTTTTGGTAAAAATCCGTAATTATCTCCTCCTAAAGGATGCTCCGAAGAATCCGTATTGTCCCGGGATGACCAAAATGATCGTTGGTCCATAGGTTTCATATTTAAGTCAGGTTTATGTGAACTCATACAGCTTGCTTACAACGATCTTAAAACCTTGTTTTCTCAAATTTCTTTAACTCCTGTTAAAAGTTTTATTACGGCTTTATGACCTCGTAAAATACTGTAGTTAAATGCCGTTTTAGGACTGATTCATATAATCTCATTATGGTCAGTTGAAAAATCATTCAAAACCATGTTGCCTCCAGTGAATGCATTCTACGGAAAATTGTAATTGAGGGAAGTCACCAGTGCGTTGCTTCTCCTCCTTCGACGACATTTTGATAACTGAAGTGCTAATCTCAAAATCAAAATAAAGGCATGATGCTACACGCACACAGCTTCAAAATGAGGGGCAAAGTTTTAGAATGCACGATGAAAGGAAATGCGTCAAGTTTAAGTCGACCAAATTTTGATCGAAACACCCTTTATAAGAAATAATTGAAATGTGGAAAAATGCAATACAAATGAACTGTAGATCAAAGACCAATTTTGTCATTCTTTAAGAATACTTTATTGAATTCCATCAATTTTCATATTATGATATGATTTGAAGTACGATACGCTATAAAAAACTCAATTTGTTTTGGATATTTTGCTATCAAGCAAAATTTTCTGCAACACTAGAACTTTTTTCTTAGATATTATTTACTGTTAAATTAAGTAAAAAGCAGAGAATCGAACAAAGCAACACAACAAAAACCAACCACATTATCACCTTGAAGTTTGACAGCTGTGGCCGGATTTGATGGCAGCCAATAGGTTTTATGAAGGTTCTCAAGTGGTCATAAAATCTTTAACTAGAACATTTTCAAAATTTCTATGGTCTTATAAAGGTTTTATTAACTATATAGTGATGCACAGAAGAGGTGTGGGTGGACAAAACAGCTGGGAGGAGTGCTATACGGCTGGAATAAAACTAAAATTGTTTCTTGGGATACTTCTTATGAAAAATTACTATGTTTCAGCCTTCGAAAGGCATGTTTCGGTGAAAACCCGTATTTGCCCTCTCCTAAGCGGATCTCCGTGGCGTTGGTATAGTCCCGGAATGGCCGCATGATTCATTCCACCACCGATTCCTTGTGGACAGTCGGGTTGAAAAGGGAAGTACTAACCGGAAACTGATAATCTGAGATCCTAAAAGTATTTTAAGCGTAAACACTTTAAAATTTGATTATATAAACCTTCCACCATGTGAATTTGAGATAAGGGGCATTATAATCCGAAAAATCTTATTCGTAACATTTTTAGCAACCCTTCATAAATGTCAAAAAAAGAGGGTTCGATGCTTTATATGATTTAGGATAAGTCAAGACAATTCGAACTTCTAGATGTCCATTTTAGGAAGTCATAGCATTTTCCCTAGTAGCACACTTGTTGCCATTCGGTTGAGATAACATAAATATGACTTGCTTAGTCGTAATCAAGTTACTACAACTAATTATGACCGAAGTGTGCTACATGGGTTGACTATCCCTTCCGAGTTCCGGGTTGATCGCTACACCTAAAAACTTATTTCAAACTTATTTCCAGGCAAGAACAGAAGAATGCGATTAATAACGAACACAGATTGGTATCTGGAAAATCAAGTCAATGTATCTCTCTAATACGCTCACATCTACACAAATGTTCCAGAGGAAGCTTACACGGTAAACGTAAAATCAGTGCAATATACGTTGTCTTTAGTCTTTTTTCCACCAGTGCAGTGTAAAGCCTGTCCACGTTTAAATTTGGACACCATAATAATAGCAGCAAAAAAACTTTTACATATAATTTATGAAAACCGATTGTTCATTTCATAATAATGAGTTATGTCTACATTAAAACAGTTGATAAAGATGTTAATCCTTTTTTTCCCACCATCAGGTTCCGTACGGTATCCTCAAATACGCCCTCCGTGACGATTCCCCATCTGCTCTTGAAATCATCGGTACCAGTTGCTTGCTTCTTAGTTTTGAGGAGTTTCCGCTTAACTAGAGGCCAGAACTTCCCTATTGGGCGATGTTATGGGCAGATTGGTGGATTGGTTGTTCTTGGCACATATTTGACCGCTTGCACCTTAAACCATTCCAGAACTTATTTTGTACAGTGACAAGAGGCCAATACATAGTGACCAAAACAAATCCGGAGAGTCGTGGCTTCTGATAAACAGTAACAACCACTTTTGCAGACATTATTTCTCGTACACATCCTTATTGATAGTGCCGGTAGATTTTAGATTTTCGACCACAACTACATGTGGCCAGCCAAATCAAATACTTCTTCGGGAATTTGGACACCTTCTTTGTCCGAAAATGCTCGGCAACGGCATTCCTTTGCACTGTGGTGTAAAAAACCAGATCTGGAAGCTGTTTAAACTATTCGAGTATGTTTGTTTCGTCGTCCATCATGATACATGAAAATGTTTGCAAAAAATTGCAAAAAACGTTTTGCAGTGAAATTTTACTAGTTATCACTGTTGAGGACCTTTTTCACTTTGTACGCCTTCAGTTCTTGCCTCTGCTTCACTTTTTGAACGTATGATTTTGACTTTCCAATTTTGCGAGCCACATTTCGTACAGAAAGATTGGGATTTTTCACAATAATGGCTACCACCTTCTTGTCCCTTTGTCGGGAGCATACTTAATAATTCAAAACCTACACTGAAAGAAAAGTGTCCAAAATTTAACGTGGATAGGCTTTAGAATAATGTCAGTTATATTATAAGAAGTCCAACCAATACTTTTAATACATTATTTGTTGATATTGTTTTTTTTTTGTATGAAGAGCAGAAATGTTCCACAAACACTGGATGTATTTTATTCTTTTCATATGCAAAGGAAAGCAAATAACCGAAGACACCTTGCATTCAACAAGGGTGAAAAAGCAATTCATGAAACTTAATTTGATTTATTCTTAGTGACTTAAGCATGGTATTTCAATTTGTTAGCTTCTCAGATAGTTCAGAATTCCGAGGGTGACAAAAAAATGGTTATAATTAACTGAGAGATCGTTCGGTTAATGTTACAAAAATATCTCTTAGTAGTTCTAGTGAAAATGCGTCGCCAACAAAATACATCCAAGGAAATGGTTCACGAGTAGACAACAACAGCAGCAAAGAGTTTCAACGATGCCTCAAAATTGGAAACCGTGTATACTAAGGATTACGAAGACCATTACGATCAAATAGAGTTTGTCTCATTACATTAACAATCTATAAAACATCGATTTGACCGATAGTCATCTATTTCCACGAAACATGGACTTAGCTTGCGAAGAACCAATGCGCCCTTAGTGTCTTCGAACGGAAAATGCTGCCGTCGATCAACTCTGGAGTGCAGATGGAGTACGTAACGTGGAGAAGGCACATCTTTGGGACATAAACCGGCCTGAAACGTTTATAAACTGAGTTTTGATGTTCCAAAAGAGCTCATCAGGATTGAGTGTTGTAAACTAGGAATCTCAGAAATGCTACTCAACTCTTGAACGTCGGTTCTCGTTTGCTTTTATCACTCAATTACTTAATATCTGTTACATCTCGCTCCAACCCTTCCATCCCATAACCTTGCCGGAGTAAACCACATCCCCGTTCTTACCGCTCATTTTATGCAAACGATGTAAACAATGCATAAAAAAAAAAGAGACAGCACGCCAAGGACGCGCCTTCGCAAAACGAAATCAGCTGAGTATGAAAATAAAAAAAAAGCAACACAAAATCATCTGCGAGACGCAAGAAAGCGGAAGTGAAAATAAAAAGACTGAAAAAAACCGTGTCTCGCGGAAAAACACTCACTTTCCACCGTAGTGAGAGTTTTCCCGCCCGTCTCGTACTTCAGCCCAGGAGGCTCCTTTACAGAGCAAAGTTTTTTTTTTCCTTTCTCCACTCTAGGTTTTAATTTATGATTGCAGTCAAGGCTATCAGCTGATGCGGAGCTGACTTTTTTTTGTTTCATCGTCTTTACGTTGTGTTTGTGTTGCATGCTGACGTCTTCATTATTTTAATTTTTTTCGCCACTTTTCTTCACCCCGCCCTCGTGGTTGCCTCCATTGCGTTGGCGAGAAGCGGAAAGGTGAGTATTTTTTTTCCAGCTTGCTGAGTTTCTTATCCAACCTTCTTTTTTTTGGCTTCGGTAATGAAGTAACTTAGCAAAAATCGATAGCAGAGTGACGTCACAGTTTAAATTCACATTAAAGGTTTTAAAGAATAATGAACTTAAAGATATTGAACTTTGTTTTCAACGGTTGGAGTGATTGATACTCGATCTCTCAATTATTCTGACCGCATTTACGATCACAATGAAGCTTAAGTTCAGAATCCATCAGTTTGTCGAGCGCCTCTAATGGATTTTCCCGGCCAAGTAGCGAAAAATGGGTGCAAATATTTAGTTTGGTTTTCCGAACGGAACCGCACTTACATCATCCTCCCTTGCTAAAAAAAAAGAAGTGAAATGCTAGCCAATCGTCAATATCTGGCCGCATCCCACAAAAAAAAGAGGAAAAAAGAAAGCAGAGGGTGACTTAGAAGCTCGGCTAAAAAAATCCACCCTGTTTGTTTGGGTTTGTTCGCCAGCCCGTGAGTATGGTGTTTGCGGAGTTTGGTGTCACCGCCGCCGCCGACCGTATGTAGGGAAAATCTATCCTGGCCAAATGGAGCCATCTTTTGCAACCTTCAGCGCTCGCTGGTGGTGCGGGTGGAAAATGTAAGTAAATTTCCGTTTTTCGCATCGTCATAGTTTGCGATTGACAATGGAAGAAGGAAATGTTACACTCTTTGACAAACGAAGGCTAGTCGCACAAATGGAGGGAAGGAGTGGATTATTTACCAACTATATAGACCAGGCGAGGACGCCATCACGTTAATTGAGTGTCCGGAATTTTGCCCAGCTTTTATTTTCAATAGGAAAGTTGATGATTGCTGTATTGATGTTGATTTTAGTTTGGGAACACGCGAGAATGTTTCAAATCAGCACTTTGGTCGATCCTTATAAGTAATCCTTTATAAAGTAAATGGTAAATATGAGTAATTCAGAATAGTTTGCAATTTAGCTAAACATTTTCAAAAGTTTTCTTAGTTTAAGTTTATTACCATGAACATACTTACGTTAAAATTGTTTTTTTTTTTAAGATCCGGAGTGAACACACGCAGTTCTTGTTCTGCAATTTCAATAGAGGCTGGTTCTTATTCTGCGAATTTAATGTGTTGGCTGATGATGATTGTTTACAAATATATTTACACCCAAAAGTTGGAATGAAGGCAAAAAAATGCGACACTAAAATGTTGCAATTATTTCTGGAGAAAGCCGCACGATTCGGAACAGGACATTTTGCCCATCTTGATCCACAAAGCGTTTTATGAAGTCAATAAAGCCATGCAAATGTGTGCGAAGGACAAGTTGTACACAGATTGGTGGTAAACATATGCCTTCATTACTGTTCCGCTGAGTGCCTCGACAATCGAAACAACGTAGGCGTGTTATTATTTTAAACTTTTTAGAGTGGCGTTATGATAACCACCAAGACCTGTCACGCTTTCGGCAATGGTTTGAATCTCGATTTGCATCTAGATCGTTTTTTTATTACATTCATCAACTAACACACTGTACATCCTCACGCATACATTGATTTTTTCAAAGTTAATTGATTTTTGCCCAAAACAAATGTTGCCTTTTTCCCCAAGTAACGATCCATAGCGAGAAATGAAACAAAAATGACAAATATAAGATAGTATAGACTGTTCCAGAGAGTATAAGCACACTTTCAAAATAACAAAAAAGTCATGTTTTTTTTTAGTTTTAATAATTTTATTTGGCAAATCATATTTGTATTTGTGTTTTATATGATATTTTACTCTCGTTTAATCAAAATATTTAATCATAGCCAAGACTCCTAACTTTTCCTCGAACATGACCCATTAGCTTCTGCACAGTGGTATTTCCCACCATTTTGACCACTTTTGGCCAATCTTTTTTAAATTTTTGGATGTCGTCCGCTGGTTTTATGAATTTTCGAAGCTTTGCTTTGGTTAAAGCCCAAAAAGTCTCGATTGGCCGTGCCTCCGGGCAGTTCGGCGGATTCATGTCTTTCGGCACGAAACATACATTTTGACTTTTGTACCATTCTAAAGTGTCCTTTGCGTAATGACATGACGCCAAATCAGGCCAAAACACTACTTGACCTTCGTGCTGCCTGATCATCGGCAATAATCGCTTCTGGAGACATTCCTTAACGTATTTCTGAGTGTTCATCGTCTCCGTTGTGATGTACGGACTAGATGTTTTACCACACTCGCATATTGCCTGCCAAACCATAACCTTCTTACCGAATTTTTCGGTAAAAATTGCCTTCTCCGTTTCGGGGATGTCTTTGTCTTCGCTTACAGTATAGAATTGTGGTCCGGGAAGCGTTTTGTAATCTAGTTTCACATACGTTTCATCGTCCATTATTATACACCCAGAATTTCTACACAATAACGAATCGTAGAGTTTGCGGGCCCGTGGTTTCACGGACGCGGCCTGTTTTGGGTTTTTTTCTGCTTCCGGTATGTTTTTAGCCCAAGTCTTTCTTTGGCACGCATGACGTTACTCGACGAGGTCCCTAGTTTTTTCGCAACATCCCGAACGGAAGTCGCTGGTTTTCGCTTGTAGGCATCCCTGATCTTTTTATCGATATCCGGACTAACAGGACCGGATTTCCGACCACTCTTCGGCGCATCTTCAAACGTACACTGTTCTCTATATTTTCGAATCGCAGATCGTACCGCTCCGACGCTTACACCCTCTTCCTTGGCCAATTTTCTCAAGGAGAGTCCGCTCACAGTGCACCATTTGTGCACGATACTTTTTCGTTGTTCCGGAGTAAGACCGCGCATTTTGATAGGTAACACAAAACTGAGCACTTTTTTGATGCTATGTCATTCAGAAATGTGCAAAAAAAAGGACGCAGCCAAAACATGTTGAAATATTACATTATATTCAAAGTGACCGTTAAAATAAGGTGTGCTTATTCTTTCTGGAACAGTCGTTATGTGTTGGATAATCGGACCTTAACCAACACCCATCCTGAAATGCCCTTCATATTTGAGCTATCCCTTCCGTAGTTATGTTTTATAAACGTACTGCCTTTCTTCCATTCCCTTGGTCCAACAAACAATTGTTGTTTCAATGTATTGGTGGGTGAATAGGTTGCTCACCCACCTTCAAAAACCTGTGACTGACGCTGATGTTCAAAATGTCCGCCTCTCAGCTCTCTGTTCTCCACTCTTCATTCAAACGAATGTAAAAACGACGTGTACAACCTTCAGACTTTGCGCTCCTGTTCCTTGTGCTCTGGTTGAATTTGATAATCCTTCCAAAGTTTGTTGAAGTTGTTTGGAGTTGAAATGCCAGGATTGGGATGGCCGCTGGATTCCGCTAGTCTCTAATCCTTGCCATATTACATCGTGGGTCGCGCCCGCCATCCATTGGTATTTCCGATGTCATTTGAGACGATACTCTTGATCGCTGACGGTAATGGGATCTGATGCGTTCAGAAGCGTGTTGGCTTCGGCGAATGTCCTCATTTCATGCAAATGTAAAGAAAGGTTACGTGTTATATCTGCATATTGGCTGGTACATATACTGTTTTACTAACTTGGTAAAACATCCGATGTTGGCCAGAGTGTCATGTCATTCATGATCATTTGCTGTATCTCGAAAGTAAATGCAATGATGTAAGCGGTTTGCTCCCGATATCCTCCCAATCTTATCCCTTGATTCCTCTATGCGAGTCCATAATGTTGACACATGGTCCATAATGCCTACATATGGTTTGACTTCCGGTGTGGTTTATCCTTGAGCACCCGATTTAGCTTGATTTACTTAGCGATGATGGAGAGAGGTGCATATCCATTATGCACAGCCGGACACCCTTGTGTCCAAGCAGCTCTCTGCCTTTGAGCACCCTTTGTACTCAAGACCTAGAAATTGTACCCAGAGGACACCCTTGTATCCTTTTCTTGGCATGGCATTCCTAGGTCACCCTTGTGTCCTTACCATGGATAGGTTTGAACACCCTTTGTGCTCAAACCTAAGGATATAGAACACCCTTGTTTTCGGTCCTAGGATTGGTTTGCGCACTCTTAGTATACAAACCGAGGAACCAATACAGCACACCCTTGTGTCCCGCCCGAGCATTTGGTTCGATTACCCTTTGTGATCAAACGACGGAATATATCCATTTCAAGCACCCTGTGTGCTGAGTACAGATTAGGTTGATGTAAACAGGATTCGGTAATGGACGCCGATTTCCATAAACTATGAAATAAACCGCAGATCCCTTGGACCTGCTTTGATGATTAATTGAGCAACCCATGTACACAACATTTGATGTGTATGGCAGACATATGACACTCATTGGTCCTCGTTCTAATTGATTCCATTATACCCAAGTAACAATTTTAGTTTTATTCTAACCGTATAGCACTCCTCCATGCTTTGTTGATAAAAATATTTTCAAATCTGTTTTTTCCACCAACACCTTCTCTATACATCTTTAATGCTAAATTCCCAAGTAACATTGCTTAAACGATCCAGCTTTATTAAGTTTTACTAAAGTTTTATGAAAGCCACAAGAAAACAATTCGGATTTATTGTGGCAGCAAGAGATGTCAATAGGTTTCAAATTTAAATCAAGTTTATAAGAACCTACACAGCTTCTTTACAACGACCTTAAAACTTTAACTTCTAAAATTCCTTTTACTCCTATCAAAGGTTTTATTTTGACTTTGTAAACTCATAAAATGCTGTTTTGAAATGCCGTTTTAATACTCATTCATGTAATCTTATTATGGTCAGTTGAAAAAGCATTTTAAAACCATTTTGCTTCCAGTAAATGCATTAAACGGCTAATTGGCATTGAGGAAAGCTACCAAGCGACCAGATAGTTTTATAGTAGCCATTGCTAAGACAAATTGACTTTTTGGCAACACTGTGATTTCTTGCAATCGCCATGTTGAAATATATGAAATAATTGAAATGTGGAAAAATAATACACCAAAATTTAAATGTAATACAATTGAACTGTAAATCTGGGACAAATTTTGGTGTTCGTTTAGATAACCTTATTGAATTCCATCAATTTTCAGAAGTTTCTTGATTAATTTATCGAACATATTTATTTCAATTTTGTTTTTGCTGTTGTAAACTCGCATAATTTCCGAGGCGCATTAATTTTCAGCTCTTATCGTGCCAATATTCACCATAAAATTAAATGTGCATATGATTTGGAGCATGATACGCTATATAAAACTCAATTTGTTTATTTTATAATTTGCTATCAAACATAATTTCCCGCAACACTTGAGCTTTTTTTTAGCCATTATTTACTGTTGAATGAATCAGAAGAGCAGAGAATCGAACAAAGCAGAAAAACAAAAACCAACCATGATATCGCCGTGAAGTTCGACAGCTATGGCCATTCGGCCCTATACTGGTTTTGTTGGCAGCCAATAGGTTTTATGATGGTTCTCAAGTGGCTCACTCTATAGACGGTTGTTAAAACAAATTAATAAAACCTTTACAAAACCATAAAGATTTTGAAAATGTTCTAGTGAAAGATGTTATGACCACTTGAGAACCTTCATAAAACCTATTGGCTCCCATCGAAACCAGTATAGGGCCGAATGGCCACAGCTGGCAAACTTTACGGTGATATCGTGGTTGGGTTTTTGTTGCTCTGCTTTGTTCGATTCTCTGCTCTTCTGGTTAATTTAACAGTAAATTATATCTAGGAAAAAAAGTGCTAGTGTTGCGGAAAATGTTGTTTCATGGCAAAATATCCCGAACAAATTGAGTTTTATATAGCGTATCATGCTCCAAATCATATGCGCATTTAATTTTATGGTGAATATTGGCACGCTAATAGCCGAAAATAAGAAAAACAAAATTGAAACAAATATATTCGATAAATTAATCATGAATTTCCTGAAAGAGTATGCAATTCAATAAGGTTATCTAAAAGAATGCCGAAATTGGTCTTTGTTCTGCAGTTCATTTGCATTGCATTTAAAATGTTGTGTATTTATTTTTCCACATTTCAATTGTTTCATATAGTTTAATATGGCGACTGGAATAAATCACAGTTTTGACAATAAAACCAAATTATCTTCACAATGGCTACTATAAAACTATTTGGTCACTTGGTGACTTTCCTCAATGCCAATTTGCCGTTTAATGCAGTTACTGGAGGCAAGATGGTTTCAAAATACTTTTACAACTGACCATAATAAGATAATTTGAATCAGTCTTTAAACAGCATTTCAAAGCAGTATTTTACGAGTTTATAAAGTCAACATAAAACCTTTGATAGAAGTAATAGGAACTTTAGAAGACAAGGTTTTAAAGAAGCTGTGTAGGTTCTCATAAACCTGACTAAAATTTGAAAACTATTGGCACATTTTATTGCCATAATAAAACCAAACTGACTTCTATAGCTTTCATAAAACATTAATAAAACTTAATAAAACCGGCTGGTTTTTGAAATATTACGTAGGTAACAGTATTGGCTTGTGGTATCCGTATCCATATTTTACGTATCCATTCGTACATCGGTAGTTCACGTGAAAACGTTAGGTTTAAGCGATCGGCTGTTCGACGGACCATAGATCATTGCACCGAATATATTAACCTCACTTTTTGGTAGTTCAGGGACCTTGTTTACAAGGTGTTCGAGTTTGAATCGAAAATTTGTATTAGCTTTTTCCAGATTCTGTACGATTAGATTCTGGAAATGATGTAAAAATAATCACTGGTGTCTGTTTTCCTGCAATTTTACTTAAATCGTAAAAAATTTAGAGCACAGAATCTCAAACCGATCTAAAACAAATTTCTTAGCCCGCGTAAACAAGCTCCCTGAACTGTCAAAACAGCATTGATCTAGATAATAAGACATTAGACATATACATGTAAACTGCTCGTAATTCTCCAGTCGCCTCCCAAATCATGGGTAGTGGGTGTGTCACCTGTATCCCTTGGTACGGCTTCGGTTTGTTGATGTCCAGATCAGCTGAACAGCTGATCTATCAGCTGTGATCGGCATATATAGTAAGCTCTTGTTGTTGTTTACGATTGCTCCAGATGCGTTGTTATTGTTGACCGATAATGAAAAGTATGTCAACTAATTTACACTGCCAGTGGGGTGGAATATTCTGCCCGCCCTTCATATAGTGTATTTTGTTCTTTCGGGAGTGTTTTTTTCGAGGTTCCTTTTAACCATTTGCACACAACACATCACCCACTTGAACACATATCACGCAGCACACATATTTTATCCGACATACATTTGCATTACAATATTAACATAACTTCATTTATTACAACACGCAACACAGAACACAGATTTTGCCTCATGCCGGGAGCCTGGAGTGGTGTAAGACTAATGTGGTAAAATTCCGGAACTGTGGTGAAAATAAATATGGGGCCATCATGAAGCAGGCACTTAGGAAACATCCTAAGGAATTGTAATCGGAGGAAAATATGAAGAAAAAATAAATTTCGATACACAAAACTATTGGTCCAAGCGTTGTACAACATCGTATGTGTAGTGTTGAAAGTTAAACTTAGTGTTCTTGAAATTTGGTTGGTTATGAAATTGAATGAAGGTAAGATAGCGAAACTTAAATAATGACTAAAATATATACTGGCACTAATTAATGAATATCAAGCATTGGGAATTCACAAAATTGCCACTAAATTATTGAACACGGTGCCAACGAAAAATAACAATTCTGCACTTGAAAAACTCAAAATAGCTAAAAAAATTGATTATTCACTTGCAACAATTCAAAAGTGACCGGTAGAAACTTTCAAAAAAGCAATGGAAATTAGTATAAACGCAATAATAGGCTGATAGTTTTCCGTCATAATAATAAGTTCTCAGCGGTAAACATGTGACAAAAGTCTTCAAATTTTTCAAATCTTTCAATTGAAAACAAAAAAAACTTTAATTTTTTTCTAATGTTTTGATTTTTTATTGCGATTCTGTGGAAAAAGTTGAAGTGTTTGAAGACGTTTGTCACATGTTTACCGCTAGAACACTATTATTATGACGGAAAAATATCAGCTTATTAGCGCGATTGCTGCTTCAATTTCATTGCTTTTGCCAGTTTACCGGCACTTTTAATTATTGAAAGTGAATTATCAATTTTTTATTGCTATTTTAAGTTTTCTAGTGCGAATTGTTATTTTTTTGTTGGCACAGTGTTTAAAAATTTAGTGGAAATTTCATATATTTTTATTGCTGTTTTTTTCATTTTTATTGATGTTTTATTACCCTGCCTTTAAATAATATGTTTTGTTTAATTCTTTGGAAGTTTGAATATAATCGATTGAATGGGTGAGTTTTTCTGATTTTTTTTCTTGTGATACAATCTGATTCCGTACACACTTATTTTGTTCCAGCAAGCCATACCCAATAAAAATCAATGCTGAAAAATTGATTGTTTGAACAAATTTGGAGAAGTTGTTCAGCGTTTTCTTCTAGAGAGCTGAATAATTTCGTCATATATGTTTGAACAAGCTATTATATGACATTGATGCTTGTTTAGTACTATAGGTCGTGCGGAGCACCAGGTGAACATATGGACTAAAGGTCACCCATATATATCAGTTGAATTATTAGTTGATTTATCATTGGACATTTTTTCGCATAAAAATTTATTTTTGCAGTACTATACCTGTATTTAATATTGGTGTGTTACGAGCCTATAAAGATTCCATATGTGAGTCGTGACCAATAATTTCCGAAAACCTCCGCTTTATTTAGTACCATCATCAAATGAACTACAAAACCATTCAATATTTCAGTGTTTGAGAAAAAATGACAAACATGTTTTTCGGTCGTTAGGGTTTTACCGCCAATCTCACTTGAATAACAGCTAACACACTATCAGCTGATATCAGCGCGTAATTTGCATATACTTGCTTTTATGTACCATCGATTGTTACTTGAAGGCATTACTCGGAAAAGCCATGCTGTCCCGATAAAAATACTGAGCTATTAACTTTTTATTTGAACAAAAAATTTCCCATTGTTGATCATATTTTGTTCTTTTTACTCAACCTTTATTTCACACAAATTCATATCCACAATCATTCGTATGACTTTATATATATGGCATGTCACTGATGGTATCGTGCCACTTTATACAAAGGACGAGCAAAAAAATCTCCACCCCTCTTACACAACTCGTCTATGGTAGGTGACCGTCCACCCTTTTTTTCTGCTGCAACCCTCTGCAAATTGAATGTCCGTTCGTTCGTGTCCAGTATAGTTCGTCCTCTTTGGTAAAACACCGAACGGTTTAGATTGGTAGCTATAGGATGCCGTCGTGTGATTGTGGTAGTTAACGGGAGAGAGCCAGATAAGCGGAACCAGTCACTACAGCAGTAAAACCCTACCGTAAAAACAGGATCCAAGAATTGGTAGATATTAGTGTGGAAACCGCTAGCCTTCACACAATCCATGATATGGCTTGAGTTGAATAGCCAATGGTCATAAAGAATATCGCCTAATCGAAAAGGATTTATGTCAGTTTAGGGTAGTTCTCTGTGGAATGAGGCAGAGTACAGCAAGCCACTCTGGATACTTTTTTAATTAGGGCGAATCTGCATTTGAAATTCTTGATGAGTTTACTTTCTCTTTCACTAATACCTAAATCACCTTTGCGTCTGACCTTATACTATTTGCATTACATTTTAGCTAGCACTGTTACTAAAGAATCCCACGAAAGTTGAATGTTGGCGCTTTAATTAATGAGAGAGAATGAGAGAACAAGAGAATCTCTCATTTTTCAATCGTTCTTTTGTAAAAAGATCTTGGCATTAATTTCTTGGAAGTCTTATTTTTTTTATTTCAGTGTTTATGGAATGCAGGTGACATGATCTTTATTGTTTTTTCTTCGTTGAAATTCATCACCGTGGACTTGTATCTATTTCGTTTTGCCCCAGAGGGTCATTTGTACCATTTTACCTTAATATTTGAATTATTTGAATTGGATCATTTTGGAGACGTGCTAACTAAAATCTTATCATGTCTAATCTAATACAAACGCAGCCAGTACGAGCATTACATCTTTGAAATAATTGGGTTTGATGACGTCCAATTATTTCTTGGCAATATTTATGCTTGCAGTATATCAAAAACATAACAAAAGCGTCAAAGCGGCCAGGCCAACTGTGCTATATAAACCGCAAAGATGAATCTGGAAAAGTAGTTCATATGTACAGATTTTAACCACAACACATTTTGTTAATTTACAAACCACACCCTACGCTTTGAGCTATTTCAGCTTGAATGCATTAATATTTGTATGAATACCTACATGAAAAACACTTGAATAATATTTATAATTCAATTTAATCTAATCTCACACTAACTCAGCCAATTCTTGATACTGACGACTTCTTGAATGCATCATTTTTCTTGTCACCGGCCAGGCCAACTGCGTAGCATGTGCCGCAGAGAGGACACCAAGAAATAGAGCAATTCCAGAAAGAGTGTCTGAAATCACTCTACTACTCGAATCGAGGGAAGGAAGAAAGCGTGGACCTCCCGTACCAAACGCTTCCATATAGAGATAAAAAATTATCAAATTTGTATTTTATCGTTGGGAGCATAGATGCTATAAAGATTAGTTAATGCTCCTTTTGCCTGTGAGCGGACTTTTGACATATATAACGCCTTATCTCGCTCACTGAGGTGAGATTGTAATCAAAAAATTTCAGAATAATACAGTTAGTTGTATGTTATATATTAGTCTATTAATACAATATAAAGAACAATCCAAACTCCTCCCCCCAAAACTACGATTGAGGAACCTGATAAAAATAAGAGTTCGTAGGTGCATTTCGCGCGTCCTGCAACTATACGTCTATTGATGTCCGAGCTCATCGATTTAGCACCAGCTGGGGCAGACTTGATCCTCTACCTAATGATTTCATTATCCTCAATCCGCTAAAACTATCGCAATATTTTGTTATATAGTTAATTTTAATTTAAGATAACTCAGTGCAAACGTTTTCCAAATTTGGCAGATCGACAGGCAATCGGTGGAGACCCACCTGGACCCACCATAGCAAGAGGCGGACTGGAAGTTCTGATGAGCTGCTTTCCCCAAAAATACTTGAATAAAATTTGTATACATTAAATTAGCCACTTAGCTTATAATGGCAGGATCTCACTCGATAATTGCCCAAGACTGGTAAAATATTATCGGTGTTTACTTTATTAGTCATAACTTCATTAATCGTATATTCAATAATAATATATTTATGGAAAATTTAGATGCGTTAACATAGACAGTAAAATTTATATCGATGTCTCAAAACATCCTCCTCTGATTACTACATACGCCTTTAATCACTTGTGGGAATCGTCGACAATGGACGTTAGTTCCTTCATTGATATAACATCCCATGCTTTGCTTAGACTGGTTTTTAAATGATCCAACAATGTGTGAGGCTTATTCATTCTCTGAATTCAAGAAGGACCCAGACGAAGTAATCCATTGGATTCGAGAGAGTTGGAAGGCCATTTATCTTTGCTTAAATATGTTGAATGTTTCTATTGCGTACGGGTCATAAAAATTGTAGTACACACGATTTATAAATGCAAGCATATTATATGCTCTGTTGATGATAGTATTGTAATGTTTAATGAATGTAAATTTCGAATCTAAGATAACTCCTTAGTCCCTTATTCTTTTTCCACTTTTCAACTGGCTGAATCCCTAAATTGATAGTCATATTTGTGGTGCTTCGTTTCCTACTAAAAGTTATCGAATTACATTTTTTTACGTTCATCTGTAAAAAAAGAATTTTGTTACACAGACATAGAAAACGTTTATTTTTTTCTGGAATGTCATGATATCTTCTTTTTTAATATTTTTAGAAGTAGTTTTATGTCATTAGCATGGATAAGAATCTTTTTAAGAACAAAGGTAATGTCATTCACCAGCAAAACAAATAAAAAGGAGTCTAAATGAAAGCCTCGGGGGATTCCAGAGGTGACTTGAATAGAGTTTGATTTCTTCCTTTTGACTCTTAGTATTAGTTGAAGAATTAGTAAGATAGGATTCGAGCCATTTAAGAATTTCTGGCTCAATCCCCATTTTTTTGTAATTTGATTAAAAACAAGGGTATGTCAATGCAATCAAAAGCCTTGCTAAAGTCTTCCAGAGGTTCCATTTTTCCTCTTTTCTAGGTCGGATGGACAATCTGCAACAAGACACCTGAAGATCTCAGTGTGTGGGGATGAGGGTACCAACTCCTCGACCCACTAAAAGAACCACCCACGCCTTAAACGCTAGACCCTACCCGGAACCACTTGTCGGTATAACTTCGGAGAGGGGGCTCTTGTGATTGTTAAGCACCCACTATGACTAACAGAGGATGTATGGTTATCATGGTTACCATTAACTATAAATTATAAGAAAAATTAGTAATCTCCATTTAATTCCAACTACGTTTGCTTATCTTCGACAAATACGCGTATTTCGTCTACAATGTGCAGACTTCTTCAGTGTCTCGTACTAATAATTCGACTGAGACACTGAAGAAGTCTGCACATTGTAGACGAAATACGCGTATCTGTCGAAGATAAGCAAAGGTAGTTGGAATTAAATCGAGATTACTAATTTTTCTTCTAATTTATAGTTACAAGAATTCCACTAAACAGCTCAAACCCTTTAGGATTCATGGTTACCATTGTTTATTGCTATCAGCGAGTAGTTAAAAAATTCCAGTAAATTCAACGGGTAACGATAAACACTTGAAGGTTTTCTTGCTTATACAGCTCAATCAGCGCACTTCATAATGGATTTGGCTTGATGGTGACACTACGCGTGACACTAAGATCATAGCGTTAGCGTTCGCAGTGCAAGTTATTTTCACCGAAAGGTATCTGTGATGTTCCAGGATACGGATTCTTGTGTAGAGCCGATTATTGCCAGTACTCTAGCGCCGTCATTCACTTACTCGCTATGAAACTTGAATGAAGTTTACTGTCTTTGATACCATTTATTCATCTTAAAGGGCGATACGGTCAAAATTTGTTCAATATCAACTTGACGTATTTCTTTCAATTTTGCATTTAAAAAACCTGAACACCCCTCATTTTGAAGGTGTGTGTGTGTAGAATGTTGCTCCTATTTTGATTTTGGAATTCACTCTTCAGTTGTCAAAATGCCGTCCAAGCAAGAAGAGCAGCGTATCCAAATTTTGCTCGCGCATCGCGAAAATCCGAGCTACTCGCACGCAAAGTTGGCAAAATCGCTAAAAGTTGCCAAATCAACCGTTACAAATGTAATTAAAGTGTTTGGGGAACGTTTGTCGACAGCCAGGAAGTCTGGATCGGGGGGAAATCGAAAACCGGAAGCCGCTGAGACGACAAAGAGAGTTGCCGGTAGTTTCAAGCGAAACCCTAACCTATCTCTCCGAGATGCCGCAAATAAGCTGGGTGTATCGTCTACAACCGTGCATCGAGCCAAAAAACGAGCCGGACTATCGACTTACAAGAAGGTAGTGACTCCAAATCGCGATGATAAACAAAATACGACGGCCAAAGCGCGATCCCGGAGGCTGTACACGACGATGCTGACGAAGTTTGACTGCGTGGTAATGGACGACGAAACCTACGTCAAAGCCGACTACAAGCAGCTTCCGGGACAGGAGTTTTATACGGCAAAAGGAAGGGGAAAGGTAGCAGATATTTTCAAGCACACGAAACTGTCAAAGTTCGCAAAGAAATATCTGGTTTGGCAAGCCATCTGTACCTGTGGCTTGAAAAGCAGCATTTTCATAGCTTCCGGGACTGTCAACCAAGAAATTTACGTGAAAGAGTGTTTGAATAAACGTCTGCTGCCTTTCCTGAAGAAACACGGTTGTTCCGTACTGTTTTGGCCGGATTTGGCATCTTGCCATTACGGTAAAAAGGCCATGTAGTGGTACGCCGCCAACAACGTGCAGGTGGTTCCCAAGGACAAGAACCCTCCCAACACGCCAGAGCTCCGCCCAATTGAGAAATACTGGGCTATTGTCAAGCGGAACCTAAAGAAGACCAAAAAACTGCTAAGGACGAGCAGCAGTTCAAGGCAAACTGGCTTTCTGCGGCGAAGAAGGTGGACAAGGTGGCTGTACAAATTCTGATGGCAGGGGTCAAGCGTAAGGCCCGGCAATTCGGATTTGGAAAAGCGGAAGCCTAACTGAATATTTTTCCTGAATTTTATACTAATTGAACTTGAAAAAAAAATTTAATTTGATTTTTTAAATAAACGATTTCACCGATTTACACGCATTTTCCCTTGACCAAATTTTGACTGTATCACCCTTTATTCCGATGAAACCAAAACATTGGGCTGGAAACTGGAGAATATTTCCAGGATATCATTCTTGACTATGAAGAAATGCTGGATTGTATTTTAAAACGAATACCGAGTGGTGTAACTCCTCAAAAGCTAAACAAACGGCAGCATAGATGACGAAACACAAAGTTCATATCAGAGCGCGGTATCACCACTATCCTCTTCTTCACAAAAACAACATTACTTGCGTAACGCGTTTCAACATACTTTACAATCATCCTCAAGGTAGCTTATTGATTTGAAATTTTTATGTTTGCCTTTGCTTTAGTTTACAAGTTAAAACTTATCAGAATCAACTCTTCTTTCCTGCAATCAATTTTGAAGAAACCTCCAGTAGTTATCGATTTCGCTGTGATAAAAGGCTTTTCAGACCACTGTGCGCTGTAGGGCAAACATTCTTTTGAATTCTTTTTTTTTAATTTACTTTTACAGGCTCAATCGAACTTTACAGATTCAAGTTTCTGTTTCAATAAATATTAATGATCTTAGAATTAAGTTAAGGGGAAAGAAAAGATATTACACTGAGCTGTCCTGAGTAAAGAATGAATCACAGTTTTTTCGAAGGAAACAGATAGCAGAAATTTAAAGTGTGCTCTACAAAACACATGTTTTTTTTTAAATTCTAGGTGATTACTTCCAACTGTACTTTTTTTCTATCTCCACATGTTCACAGAAGAAGGTAAAAAACAAAAAGTACTGGAATCCAAAATCAAAACTAGACATGCAGTTTAGACAAACTACAATCTAAGGCTAATGTTTGTCAAAAATACATATATGAGTTTCATAAACTCTAGATCCTGTACAGCCAAAATATATCGAACCAGTACATTAGGTCGTCAACCTCAAGCCCGAAGGAAATAATATGTGTAATTAGTACCATAAAAACCAGGAGGAATTGGATCTTCCTTTCTTCCACCTTTCCTTGAAATTGGCAGGCTGATTTGGGGCTCCTGTTCGGCGACATTCCATGGGAGGACTCGTCTTCGCATCCATGAAGCACCTTCCGGAAAACTGAATGATGTTCCCTGTTTAGCCAAATCAAAGTCAGAAGAGCAAAGGGAATTGTATTGGCATTCAGAGATGGGCAGGTTTTTTTCACCATTTCTGCAAACTCTATTCTCAAGTGTATAAAGCTGAGAGACAACAATCTCAAAAGCCTGCTTGAGCTTGAACACAACAACCTGACCCAATATCTCATTGTACTTTTCTCGATCACTACCGAGAATCATTTTGTCAGATCATTGTTAAGCTTTATGGGTTAACACCATCCAAAAGGTCTCAATCAACAAAACATCTCTGTCTGTGACGCCAACTAGCTATTTGTGAAGGACCTAGAGATTTAGCTTATAAAGTAATTTAACATGCGCGCTGGCGCCGCTTAGGAGATAATTCTGATTTTTAAGTTTACCATCCCAAAGGCCTTGATTTACTTAACAACTTTGCTGGTTGAAGTAAATTCCTATAAAAGAAGAATCACGAGATATTATCTGATCAAATAACAAAGGTCAAAGTCCATATATCATTTGAGACTATCATCAAGGGAATCCGCGCATGCCGGAGGATTTGCTGTACTTTGCTGCTTTTTTGCTAAAATATGCTGCCTTTCAACGGTCATCACTTTTTCTGGTACAGTCAGATCGTTTAACTTTGCAAAGTTGTTTGGAGCATTTACTAGCAATGCTTCTGGAGCATTTACATTTAAGCTGAGGCTGTTATTTAAGTGGTTCTCAACAGATATCATAATGTAAATTTTTGATTCAAATTTGTCAAGAAAACTGCACACCGCATGAGGTCAATATACGATTTTTTGTTGTTTTGGGACCCAAGCTAACGAAAACTGGCATGGAGCTCTGGATCTAAAAATGTCTGTCGACCAGTGCACACTGGGCCAGGAGACGAAATTAGCAAGATAAAACCTCTAGCGCTTTGAGCATGCATTTTATCAAGATGGTTGCTTCAGCATTGTTGCTCAGTTTTATCTGCGCCACAATTTGGTAATAAAAATTAGTTCCAATTTTTTGCGCTGCGATACTAACTTTTTTATTTCGCCTTCTAGCGGTTTGATGTCTTCGGCAAAGTTGTAGAACATAAAATAATAAGAAAGTTTGCCGAAGACATCAAACTTCTATGTCTACAAATAACAAAGTAACGATTAGTTTTGTAAAATTTAACTGAAATTTACGTTTTTTCTACTAATTTTCATATTTTCGTCAAATATGTTATTTCTGGTACCATTTATGTGTTAAAACTTATAATTTGCGTATGTTTTGGAAGAGTTCGTATAGTTTTGGGACATAACAAGCGAAATATTAGCCAAAACTTTGAAAAATATCATGAATTTCAAAATTAATTTTCTCAAAAAATTGCAAGTTGTTGCAAAAAATTACTCATGTTTCAGAAAGTACCATATGTGACCTTTCAATTCTGAAATTATGCCCATAATATTTTGATTTTGATACATATTTTGATATATTTGAGATATCGTATTTTAAACTTTTGATGATTTTAGCCCGAACTCAATGCTATAATTTTTTTTTATTAAACATAATTTCGAAACTTTTGAGGAAATATTTTTTTTTTTTCAATTGGAGAGTTAAATTTATTTTGAAATAATTTAGAATTATTAAAAAAGCCACTCAAAACCACCACAAAATCCAAAACTTGAAAGAATTATCGATCTATTGGAAGCTGTTTCGACAAGAACATAATTAAATGAATTTGTCCTTACCACGTGGATAACAAGTACTTTTATTATCGCGGATGTCATTGTATGCTGAATAAATGTCATATCCTTTTTTTAGCGTCATGTTCCTTATGTTTTGGTACTGTTGTTTTGTTAGATCGTTTCCACCTCACACATTTTATGGTTTTGATGAAATTACTAGTACTCATTTCGCCCCGTTTGCTCATTATGGCCTTAATACTCCTATCTCAAACAAAAGCAAATGTATCTTGAAATCTTGAATATCAACTACCACTAAGACTTACCTACCATGCAGGATGGAATTTTCACTAGTGCTCTATAAATAGTATGCACATGCTGCTGCAATCGGTCGCGGGTCGATTCTATTCAAAAGCGTTTTGTTCACACACCATACCCTCATAGTCTTCAACCAATTCGAAGCTAAGCAACAAGATTGACGGTGACTGAAGTCTACATATTTTCGGATCTAAATTTCCCGAGAGCAAATCTTCCATCACGAGCACCGCGTCGGATTTCCAGGTAGATACTTGTCCTACACACGTAGGTATGTCCTTCATATTTAGTTTCTTTCCCTGAAAAGTCATACGGTCGTCCTTCTTGGTGCAGCAGGTCTCAGCTCTGGCCCAAACAAGAAGCGGAAAAAAACATGCTCCGCTAGCTCCTGGCTGGTTAGTTTCGGTTGCCTGGGTTCTTGCCAGACTTTCACTGGTCGTTCGCAAGAATCGGATTCACCACTCACCAACTTGTCTCTTTCATCTTTGGCGGACCTCCTACTGAACTTTTCCACTGCCTGTGGCAAGTGGATGGCAGTCCGTGTGGGAGCTCGAGTGTTGTTGGTTTCCTAGGAGCTCTCCTCCAGCGACGTTCATCTATTCTGACCGCTTTCTTTGCTAGTGGTGCGTGGGGAGGCTTCTCCCAAGAAGCATCCAAGAGTGTCATATTAAAGGGATCAAAGGCAGTTCACGCTAGCTGACTGTTCAGATGTCACTTTAATTTATCGTCAGATTCACCGAAGGGACGATTCGAACTGAACCTGTTCACTGCGTCCACCAGTCGTCGATCGTGCAGAAAGGCGGGCTAGATGGCGCCACCCACGCCATCCTCCTTATGACAGCGAAGCGGAAAGAAGTCTCCGAAAAGTGGATAGGGCGAAAGAAAGTCAAATTGTCATAAAGTTTTCCACTAGTTTTCAATCAATCATCGGAACTTATCAAGCGGCATGTGGCAGATTTGGGAGGGGGCTGGAGACGGCACAGGGTTCAAAACGTTTTCCATTTATTCAATTAGAGAGAGCACGGACGGCAGCGGACTCGACGAGTTGGCAGACGATGAAATATTTGAAATTTTACGCTTCGCTTATTTTCGGGGACTGTGGACATTGGGAGGGAAAGGCGACACACATGCAAATGTAAACGGTGCTGATTTGCCAGGGAAACGGATTGCCATCCGTTAGAGAGGATTGTTAACTGAGAGTGTGTTTTTTTTCCGGGCTAGATAGTCTGTTGTGGGGTTGATAAAAAAATACTGTCCCTCGACTAATGTCGGTAGATATTTATTATAAAAAATAAATCAACGAAGCACATGTAGCGGATTAGGGAAACCGTAGGACGGTCAACTTTTGCATGAGATATTTTTTTTATATGGGGTGAACGAGTGAATTGCTACAGATGTATGCAGAGGAGGATAAATACGTATATGATTTGCATAGGGTGAGAGCGATGGCAAGTACAAGTCGCATGAAGTATCATTCAAATTGAACATCATAATATTGATTTGTTCAGTAGCTTTTCAACGGTAGAATTCAAACGTTCGAATAGTTCGAATAACTAAACATCATGTAAATGGTGTACGGATTCAAATTGTATCCCAAGAAAAGATTCAGAGAGACTAAAACAAAATATATTTTTTAACTTTCACCTTGTTCGCTTTATTCATTTTCGAACCCAAATGCACGGACCTTCCTTTTAACACTACTCATAAAATTTTTTTAAACCTTTGGACCAATTATTGTTTTGAGTCGATTTCCATTTATTCTTCATATCTTCTTTCGATTACACTTCCTTGGGATATTTTCAAAGTGTCTCCTTCACGATGGCCCAGTATTTCTCAATTGGGTGCAGTTCCGGTGCGTTCGGGGGATTGAGATGCTTTGGCGTGAAATTGGCCTCCTTAGCCTTGTACCACTCCAGAACATTTTTTGAGTGAAGTCATGAAGCAAAAACTGTCCAGAAAAGAGTAGGACCATCGTGTGACCTCAAAAGTGGAAGTAGACGGTTTTCTAGGCATTCTTTTAGGTGTACTTGCCCATTTACCGTCACAGTTGTCACGAATGGAGGGTGCTCCGCTTTCCACACGAGAAAATTACCTGCCAAGTCATGTATTTTAAGGAAAGTTTGACATCTTCTGCTTTTTAACGCCCTCAAGAATATCAAACTTATGATGAGCAGTCAAGAAGTTCAGGAGTCCCGAAAGTTTTTGGAAGTCTGCTTTTATATAAGCCTCATCATTCATAACGAGACAATGCGGTTTGGTCAACAGCTGAGTGTAGAGATCCGTGCACGCCATTCATTGCGATTTGACGCCTTTTGTACTTTGTATCTGTGAATTCCTTCACATTTTTTCGCATCTTGCTCGTTTTCCCTTTCCGGGTCCTCAAAAACAGATAGCTAATGGATCAAATTGTATTCTTCTTTTTATTGATTTTAGTTTCAGTTCATGGTTAACACTGCAATAGCTACACCTTTTAGCTGCAAAATAAGTTTCCTCTTATTTATTTATTTATTTATTTATTTATTCCGTCAACCGAACGTAGACTCGTACATATAAAGTTACATTTTTTTTTCTTAAACTGCATTTTTATATAAGAATATTGGAAAAAGAAATAAATATAATGTAATGTCTGCTTTTCTATTATTACTTCCTACGAGTTGTGATTTCGTATGGTGTTGAAATATTGTTTGAGTTTATGCCTAGACATTGTAAAGTGCAGAGTTTTGCAGAATTGATTGTTGGAGGCCATCATCCGATTTAATGGCCCAAATTTTGCATAATTTGTGCGATGATGCTTTATGGAAAAGAAATTTCGGTTTCTTAGTTGTCGAGTAGGCGCATAGAAGTTTAATTTTGACAAAAGTACTGCTGAGTCAATGCGCTGCGAAACAATGTCGTTTACAAATGAAACCATTGCATATTTACGGCGCTCTTTTAATGTCTGGATGTTTATGAGCACGCAGCGTGCTTCATATGATGGAAGAGGAAATTAAGTCCAACCTAGTTTATGAAGGGCATACAATAAAAATTGTGTTTGTACTGATTTATTCTTCGTGATGATTAAAAAAGGAGACCAATCTTTCAGTATTGATCTCACATAGGCAACATAAAGTGTTTTAATTGTATATGGGTCCTGAAAATTATAGCAAAAGCGCTTCATGAAGCCTAACATATTGTTTGTCCTGTAAATTATTTTGTTGTAATGTTCAATGAATGTTAATTTGGAATCTAAGATGATTTCTAAGTCCCTGACTCTTTCAAAATTTTCTAGATTCTGATTTCCTAATGTAATTGTAATGTTTGAGGATGTTTTGATTCAATTCCAATTTTTTTACACCAAATGTAAAATAATTGTATTTCATTCTAGCATATAGTGATGTCTTCTTCATTCCTTCTCTCCAGAAAGAGCTTCATTTCGTCGGCAAATGTAAAATTATTTTTTTGAAAATGAAGAAAATATCGATTACGTGAAGAATAAAAAAAAGAGGTCCCAAATAAGAGCCTTGAGGGACACCAGAAGTGACTTTAATAGGATTCGATTTATTTCCGTTAAGTTTTATAATTTCTTGTCGATTAGTCATATACTATTCAAGCCATTTTAGAAGTTTAGTCTCAAATCCCATTTTTTGCAATTTTAAGAGTAACCTTGGTATGTCAATGCGGTCAAATGCCTTGCTCAAGTCAGTATATAAAGCATCTACATGATTTCCATTATCCAATGCATTTAATGAATTCAAGCAGATTTGTTGAGGTCAAACGTCCCTTACAGAAACCGTGTTGCGTGTCAGTTATTATATTTTTGATATGTTGAAATAATTTTTCAATGACAATTCATTCGAAAAGTATTGGAGTGCATAAGATAATGGCTATACCACAATAATTACGTACGTCTGATTTACGTCCAGATTTAAAGATAGGGACTATATATGAGCTTTTCCATATTTTTGAGAAGTTTCCAGATTCCAGTGACATATTGAAAATCCAAAACAGTGGAGCAGTAAGTTCCATTGCGAGACTTTACATATATACTGGAGGAATTCCGTCTGCTCCAGGACCTATCGAGAGGCCTAAATTGTTTAGCGCCTGCAAAATATCCTGCCCTTGAAGCTGATTGAAGCCGATGTCCCTTGGCAAATCTGGATAAAATGCAAAGTAGATCGGTTGCGAAAATGTTGTATAGATTTCTTGGAAGAATTTTGCAAAAAGGTTACACGTCGACGTCGTTTTTTCTTCACAAATATTTTCGTGGAGTGCAAATTCACAAAACGGTTCACCTTGAACGCTCTAAACCTTCTAAAAAACATTTCTGAAGAACGCACCTTTGCAGATGCTAAGGGTCTCGAGATATGCCATCATGAATGTACCTGTATTATCTCCACACATTTTCACTCCGGTCTTATTTTGTGTTCTGGCCCTGGGGTCCTTGCTTGCCTTTTGTAAATTGTTGTGCTAGCCATTCCACTGTTTAGAAAATCTTCGAAGTGTTTCTCATTGCAGAATACTTAGCATGTTGTCGCAGTTACACGGGTTGGAAAAAAAAGTGCAAAAAAAACCGTGTTAATTCCGGAATCGGTGCCAAAAAACCGTGTAATAAAAACCATGTAGAAAAATACCTTAGTGTATGTCGATAGATATCTTGCCCAAAACCCCTTCTTCTTCTTGTTCTTTAGCATTTCAAGCTTATTGCGTTAACAATTAGTTTATTGCTAGCTATAAACTAAGTGTTCTAAATGCACTTCCCCAGTTGGCTGAAAGTGTCATCAATAAAGTCTAATCAATCAATCAATCAACTTCCCCAGTTATTAATTGATAGCTTTTGAAGCCAGTTACCATTTTTGCATTAGTATGATTGAGTGGCAAGTACAATCATACGCTATGCCCAGGGAGTCGGAAATTTTCTTAACGAAAAATTCCTAGACCAAACCGGGAATCGAACCCAGCCACCTCCAGCATGGTGTTGCTATGTGGCTGCGCCTTTGCCGACTGAGCTAAGAGAGGTCTCCAAAAACCCCCACATGCTAAATGTGGTTTCATTTGCTTGAACAGTTCTCGAGTTATGCAGATATGTGTGTTTCATTTGTTTGAGAGACCCCTCCTCCCCTCCTTCAAGATGGGGAGGGGTTTTAAACTACTATTGAAACATTTTTTGCCACCAAAAAATTTTACACACGCCTAATTAGCTTCCATTTGCTTGATTTGTTCTCGAGTTATGCAAAAAAAATTGTTTTATTTGTATTGGAGCCTCTCTTTTACAGGGCGGATATGCATAGAACCATCATAGACACATTGTTTTGCCTTTAAAAACTTCTACCTGCCATTTTATTGATTATTTCTCGAGTTATGCAGAAGTTTGTGCTTCATATGTATGGTAGCCCCCCAACCCCCTTTCTGAGGGCGAAGTGATCTCAACTCACTACAAAATTATTTCTCACCTTCAAAAACCTCCACATACTAAAATTGGTTTCATTTGCTTCGTTATTCCTTGAGTTATGCAGAAATTTGTGTTTCATTTGTATGCCCCCCTCCTCCTTCCAGTGGGAGAAGAGCTCTCAAACCGTCATACAAACATTTCTTGCCTTCAAATTTTGTTTCATTTGCTTGACTTGTTCTCGAGTTATGCAGAATTTTTTGCTTCATTTGTATGAAAATCTCTTTTTCAGAAAAGGGAAGGGTCTTGAGTCACTTTAGAAACATTTCTTGCCGTAAAAATTTCCACATGCAAAATTTTATTCCATTTGCTTGATTAGTTCTCGAGTTGTGCAGATATATGTGTTACATTTGTTTGAGAGCACACATATCCTATCATTAGAACCTTCTCCGGGCCCAAAAACTTCTCCATACAAATGATCACGCTGATCAGTTCTGTAGCCCCGAGTCTCCAAGAGTTAGACAGAAATTAATTTTTATATACAGTGTGTCTCTCAATAGGTGTCACCTTTTCTTAGGCTTGGTTTAGTTCAGCGGGGTAATTTTTACCCCGAAATTGATTATATTCGTTTTGTGTGTATTTTTTTGACAGCTTATCGCTGAAGATAAATAAGCGATTTGGTTTAATTATATTTATCAGCTGCCATGGAAGCCATACGGGAGCAAGTATTAAAATTACATTTGCAAAAGCTGAGACCGTGTTAGATATTCAATAGCTTTAAGCAGTTCGGAGTGAGTAAGCGTTTTGTTTTTCGTACCTTGTAACGGTTTAAGCCGTAATCCGGCCGTATGTGACCGTAAATTGAGCAAACAATTTCAAATGTCCCTTTTTTTCAATGAAAAGGTGCTCAGACACGATCTGGAATGCAAGCCGTACAAGAAACACCGAGTCAAGAGGGTAACAGGAGCGTCAAAAGCAAGCCAGGGTCCAAAGAATCAGAAATCTTCTGGTGCGACACGGTGACAGTGGGATTTTATTTTCGGATGAAAAGATCTTTCTTCTTCAGGACAGTCATGATCAATAAAATGATCATGTGTATGGCAGCAGTCTTGCCAATCTTCCAAGAGATAAACTAGGTGTAGAACGCTATCAGAATATATCTAAAATCATGGCATGGGGCGCCGTTTCACTAAAAGGAAAACTTCCTTTTCATTTCATAGAACCTAACGTAAAAATCAACACTAAATATTTCATCGAGCAGGGTTTGAAGAACCATCTCACCTCATGTTTCAACGGTGTATGAAAATACACCATATTGTTTCCAACAGAACTCAGCTCCAGCTCACAAGGTAAAGAAGACACAAGCGTGGTGCGCGGAAAATTTGCCCGATTTTATCACAAGTGAAGAATGGCCTGCATCTTTACCGGATCTCAACCCACTTGACTTCTTTATTTGGGGTTATATGCTTCAACATATAGGCCCTACAAAAGGGCTTACTTTAGATCCATTCAAGAAACATTTGGTTGATATTTGGGACCAAATTCCTCTGGAAATCGTGCGTGCCAGCTGTGATGGGTTTACACTGCGTTTTCGAAAAGTTATCAAGGAAAAGGACGAGAGATTCGAATTGAAATAATATGGTTTATTTCTAAAATGAAAAATAAATGCTTTGATTTGGTTGAATTTTTTTTCTGTAATCCCATTTTGTTTAAGTGACATCTATTGTGAGACACCCTGTATATATATAGATATAATTTCAGATAATCCATGGGTATCCCAAGTTATGTAAAATATTTATAAATCATTTTTTTCTCGTTGCTGAGTTGTATAAACTTTCAGGTTTACATATGGAATTGTTATTTTAAATCATTATATTGTTTATCATTATAATATTCATTCCCTATTTTTTATATATTACTATATGACATTGAATCCTAAGTAGCACATTACGATGATAATTAGTTGAAGTAACTTGATAATGACTTAGCAAGTCATATTTTTGTTATCTCAGCCAAATGGCAACAAGTGTGCTAATAGGGATATATATATATATATATATATATATATATATATATATATATATATATATATATATATATATATATATATATATATATATATATATATATATATATTTATATATATATATATATATATATATATATATATATATATATAAGTTATGCTATTTCCAATCTGGTTAGCATAAAAAAATAAATTTATTAACGATTTTTACTTATCGCTACAACATCACACTTAGAACTAACTGATATTTCGATTTTCTTCACTTTTTATTAACTAAGTCTGCTGAATCGGCATTCCTCCATGTGGCGTGATTCCGGTGAAACACTTTGTCCGCATGCTTGGTAATTCTCGCGCGTGTCATCATTTTATCCTTATGCGCGTGCAATGGGCCAAGCACGGTTGGTTGTTTTTGCTATGGGCTCGGGTGGAACTATTGGTGTTGCATCTCTATGGTGGTGGCGGGAACCGTCATAACGTATATATATATATATATATATATATATATATATATATATATATATATATATATATATATATATATATTAGGAAGGAGGAGAGTATCAGGGCATCACTTAAGCTGAAATTAGACAATGGAGTGGTATGACAACCGGCGTCAGGAGGGAACAAATAGTATCATTTTCTTTATTCTACCGGTTCGATTGCGATCCTGTAAGTTCGACTCCAACAATCTCTTCTTAACAAGCCATCCCGTAGAAAACTTTATAAGTACTGCGAATTGAGTTATTTGTTGGGATTTGTTGGATCATATAGTTGAAAGGAAAATCTTATGTTCCCGCGGGTTTCGCGTAAGTGTCTCTGCTTACGGTTCCTCCCACCGTTTTTGGCCCTTCATACAGCGTTACTGTGAATGCAACCCAGTAACTCAATTTGATCTTGCTATTAAGTGGAGCTGCATACATGAAAAGATCTTAGAAGGAATGGTGGCTACCTTACATACAATCGATGAGGAAACTGCTATAACACTATGTATGTTTGTCTGTGCCATAATTATATTTATTTGATCGAAGTCCAATTAATTCTGTTTTATTAAAAAAATCTTGAACGGTGAATATTTATATCCATTGATACAACAGTTAGAAGATAATTGAATATGGTGAAAAATATTATACATCCACAAGTTCAATGCAACTGATTTCTTGATTTTTATGTATAAAATTGTAACCGTAAGCAACGGGGGATTTCTTAAGATCAATGTTTGATTTTAATGTTTTGGCATTAATATTTGCCTTTTCATTAAACCTATAACGATATAACAAAAAATCTCTCCAAGCCATGAGCCAAGATCAAGGGTGTGTAATTGCTCCGCCTGGTTCCGATTTTTCATAACAAAATAACACACCCTTGACGTAAATAACATCCACGTCCAAGGGGAAAGGATAAAAGTCAGTCGGCAGACGAACACTATTATGAAATAAATTTGAGCAAAAAGATAACAAACAAAACTTTTCTGTCCGAACCATTTTCCTGTCCGTTGCTCTAATGGGATTGTTTCTAGCTGTAAACGTGAACAGGACTGGACTTTTGGATTAAATTGTAATTGAAACGATGAATGATTTAAGAATGAACTTATTTAAATGTATCCAAACACTATTGAAATTGAAAGAAATTTGCAACTCAAAAGACTCCAATCCCATGATCCAACCCTGTGATATTCGGTCATGAAACGGATCAATGTGACCGGGTGGAAAAAAGGACCTAAATGGACTTTGCCTCTATTTTTTGTCTTCCCCATAGTTTGCAGCATAGCATCGCTCGCCTTTCAGAAGATACGTGTGTATGTGTTCTTCACCCGAATATCTGTAGGTTATGGTAGTTCTCACTCCGGTTGGTGGACATCCCAAGACAAAAACTTTCCCAACCACATCTGCAATGCCAGGGGACACAGCTGGAGTACGAGTGGGTCACATTTAAAACGATCTCAACTGCTGTCCGTTCGATTAAAACCTTCCCCACCATCGTTGTTGGTCGGTGTCTGCAAGCCACAAAAGTCCTATCTCGATAAAGACAGGGAGGTAGAGGCGGAACGAAATCCTTTTGGGGACATCTTACCAGATGGAATAAATTGGGAAATTCAAGGAAAAGTTTGTTTCCTCCTACAACCTGGGTAGCCATTTGGGACTGGCAGCACCGGTGAGAAAGGGAGTTAGTGTGGCTTCTTTTTCGATCAATTAATTTTCCTTCTTGGAAAGTTAATCCAAGTCCACAATTTATCATCCAACACTATGACCACCACTAGCTGGGCCGGTCTGTTGAATCGGCAGGGGATTAGCTTGCTCTCCCGCACCAGTCCATGTTCGATATTCATCAGTTCGTAAAGTTGAATATTGATGACGGTGAGGATTCCCATGTTGACACAGGCCGAAGTTGGACTGGGAATATCACAGAATTTTAAGAAGTGGCCTGTGGGAAAGTTCCGATAATTTGAATAAGTTATCGAAACTTTCCCACCGGCAAGTTCTGGAATGAGCGGTCCAACAGATGAATTTAGACCACTTCAATTGTCGTAAATTGAAGAAATATTCAACGCAACAAAAAAACCTTTTTTGGATGGTTATTTCCGTAAGCCACATTGCATAACGCTAAATGTTATTTCTGGGTCAATGTGTTCAAATCAAGTACAACTTAAGTGATAGTTATGGTGCCTGAAATTACTGGATCATGTGTTATCATGAATTGTTTTGTACAATTAATACGTTTCTCAAGTCAAAATAACTAATAAAGTATAAAAACTGTTCTTATGGTTCATTAAAAAGAGAGGCTTTTGGGAGTTCCTCTACATTGTGCCTTGAGATATTAAATAAATCCAAGGAAAGCTGGTTTCGTCGAAACATGGAGAAATAATTTGTTATATTGTTTGGTTCTAGAACTAATTAAAATGGGGTGTGCTCCTACTTCTCTACAAGATAACTTACAATGTAATGAAAATTTACGCTTGAATAAATAACTCAGTCCATACTCCTTCTTTACTGAACTGCATTGGATACAGTTCTGAATAACCTTTGGCAAATATTTGCAACTCTTCAGCCGTGATTGTCGAATAAGCAAGGTGACTGATTTCGTACACATAATTTTCGCTACGTTATTTCTATGTGCGCATGCATTTAACATCCGTGTTTGTCACCCCACTTGTAAGCACAGCCCTTGTTTAGCCTCAGTTGAACAAGCCTCCATTCCTGCATTTGCAAACACCCAGGAATGGCTCCTTATAAAACAATCTTTTATTTAAGGCACTTTTGCTTGTTGTAAACAAAACGAAACATGCAGTGCGGAACGCATCACGTATGATTGGCTTACTCATTATTATAAACTGATGGCTTCCAGCATTTTTTGCAAAATTTTGTATACAGATTCATATCTTTTGAATCAACATCATTGGGCGAAAATAATGGAGCAAAATAATTTATAAATTATGTATTCATAATGTTAAATTTACAAATGATAAACGATTTCTAAATGACAAAACTCCCTCTTGTATTGGAAAATAAAAAGATGTTAAGATAGGAAATGGGGTCTCAGATAGTCTTCTGTCAAGTTGAAAAATGTTGCACAAAGGGCAAAAATGGACCCAAACCTACAAAGAATTGAAGGAATTGAAAAAAAAAAATCAGCGGAAATCACTGATTCTTAAAGAAAAAACTTTCACAAATTCAATGGTGCGTTTCATTAAGTGTGACGGATCGATGCAATTTTTACTTACAGATAAAATAGGGAATTGGGGAAAATAAGCCCTTTATCTCAGCGAACAGTTGCGTGCGGTAGCTGATTTTATCACTATTGAATTTTAGAGAGTTTTTACTTCAAGAATCAGTCATTCCCGCTGAACTTTTTCAACTCCCTCTATTTTTTGTAGGTTTGGGTTCACTTTTACCCACTGTGCGTAGGTTTGATTGCCGTTCTGGACAAAGAGATATGGATTTTTGCCACGTGATATACAATGTCATACATTGATGTTGGCATTTTGATGCTCTTAATCAATAATTGCGGATGCATATCTAAAACAAGTTTAGTCAGCAAAAAATGGTTTACAGAGTCGCAGAAAATCTTGCAAAAGAAGCTGGAAAACGGGATCTATCATCTATCATACAATACCAAAATTAAAAACATTTAAAAAATGTCATATTCAATTTTTTTCCTTTCTTTTATTTTCATACCGAAAATAATAGCATGGCCCACTGAGTAATGGAACAGCATTATTTGCCTCTAATTCTGATTTAAATGAGTGAATCTCAAACGATTTTCAGTAAATTATTTATCGCGGCTTCGAAGGAATTTTTGAACTTTCCCCTTGATACGATATGGTCACAACATCTGTTTTGGCGATTTTATTTTTAAATAATCATTTATTAGTACACGCTCAATCGAATTAACTTTACAGAGCCAAATTTTCATATTTTTATACATCATTTATCTTAAAACTAAAGTTTGGAGGATAGAGCCGATTACTCGCGGCCGTCTCGAGGTTAAAAGGAATTACAAATTACGGATGGGAAAGAGGGTGGGAATTCAAAGTATGGTTTACATAACACATTAAATTTAAATTCTAAACTATCTAAACACTTATAACTATACAATTTATGGTTTTCTTTTGATTTGAACATTTGAAGAAAAAAAATCACACACACACACACATACACAGATAAAAAAACTTAAACTAAACATACAGGTAAAACTAACTACAATCTAAGCCAAAATATCTCGAATTGGCACATTGGGTTGTCTACCTCGAGCCCGAAGGGAATCATAAAGCTCCGATCTGACTCCACGATGCTCAGCACAAGACCCAACAACGTGATCTGCGTCCTGATAGCCTTGTCCACACTCACAGAGATTGCTGTCGCTCAGCCCAACCCGGTATAAATGAGCGTTCAAAGAATAATGATTGGACATGAGGCAAGACATGACACGAATGAAGTCTCGACCCACATCCATCCTCCTAAACCAAGATTTCTTCAACACCTTTGGGATGATAGAATGTTGCCATCGCCGCAAATCTCCTCTACTCCATTTATACTGCCAGCTGACGAGTGACTGTTGACGAAAAATAGGAAAAAATTCGTTGAAGGCGATTTGTAGATCACAAATATCGCCTTCTATAGCGCCCACCCTTGCAAAGAGTAAAGTAAAGTATATTGCCGCTAATTCAGCGACATATACGGAACAAGGTGCTTGAAGTTTACGGTTGGCGCTATAAATTTCATTAAATATACCAAAGCCTGCTGACTCCTCTATCAATGATCCGTCAGTGAAGAACGATTTAGTGGGATCAACTTGGCCAAACTTTGCAGCAAATATTACCGGAGCAATCATAAGACGATGGTGCTCTGGGATTCCACGAAGCTCCTGCTTCATGGATAAATCAAAATGAACAGAATTGTCGAAATGTTCGGCGAAGGGCTGACATCCTGTGTTATGTACAAATAGTACAAGGTCATGAAGCGGGTTTGAGGATTCAACTCAAGGAGCTTCTCAAAATTTTCGATCACCTGGGGTTTCATAACTTCACACCTGGTGAGGAGCTGGAGAGATAATTCTGAAGACCGATCCGAGATTGGCAACATGCCAGCCAGCACTTCAAGACTCATGGTATGACGCGATACGAAGACACCGATACTGAATACGTTCCAGTTTAATGATGTGCGACCGAGCCGCTGACTGAAAACAAAAACTACCGTATTCCATAACCGACAAAATCGTTGTCCAGTACAACGTTAGAAGATCTTGCGGATGCGCTCCCCACCAGGTCCCGGTAATTGTACAGAGAAAGTTGATCCTTGGCTGGCACTTTCGCTTCACATACTCAATATGGGATCTCCAGGTGCAATTAGAATCGAACCAGACCTCAAGATATTTAAATGGCATAGAATGAGTTATCGGCTTACCCCAAATTTGAAGCTTCGGTTGTGCTGGGTTATACTTCCTAGAAAAATCTACCAACTCTCTTTTCTCCGTAGAGAATTCGATACCTAGCTCTAGAGCCCAAGTAAACAAATTGTCTAAGGTATCCTGTAAGGTTCCTTGCAGATCGACCCCATTGGGTCCCGTGACAGACACTACGCCGTCATCTGCAAGTTGTCTCAACGTACAGTTGTCACCTAGACAACCGTCAATGTCTTTGACATAAAAAATATACAAAAGGGGGCTTAAACATGATCCCTGGGGGAGACCCATGTAGCTAAATCGTGAAGCTGAAAAGGTTCCATGAGAGAAGCCCATTTGTTTCACTGACAGCAAATTGTACAAAAAATTATTCATTAATGGTGAAAAGCCACAAGCGTGGAGTTTATCTGAAAGAAACTCAACAGATACTGAATCAAAAGCCCCCATTTTGTCCAAGAATACAGAAACCATCTGCTCTTTTTTTTAGCAAAAGCTAACTGAATATCTGTGGAAAGCAACGTGAGACAGTCGTTCGTTCCCTTACCCAAATAAACTTAAAGTTGAGTTAAAAATTCAAAGGCACATTGAAAATACGTTTATGAAACGTTTGATATATGCCGTGCTAAATCTGAGTTAAAAACGAGAAAATTATTTAATATGGAAGTGCTACTCAATTTTGTAGAATGATTTCACATTTTTAAAAGCGGCACCACTGTCTGAAAGTGAGTGGTGGCACCCGGCTTTAGGATACTTTTTGGATCACGATCTGCGTATGAGGACTGGAAATCGATGTATGACGTGATTTTGGAATCCAATATGGCGGCTTCTGTTCTGTTAAAAAATTTACTTGCTAGCGCTCGGGTATGCAGCTTTCGAGCACGGGTTCTAACTAAGGTATTCTGCTTGAGTGATCGATTGAGTTGCCTATTGACGCGGTATGCCGGTAAGCCTTCAGGATAGCGAATTCACTGTACTGTCCTACTGGCGGCATCAAACATATTACTGAAGTCTCCGTTGCACATATTTGGTCCTAACGAATATTCCATTTGGCTTACAGTTGGCAATCCCACTCCGGCGTTTACTTTGAAAATTCCGAGTTGTCGTCTAGGTTTCGTTGTACGTTTTGAGCACGTGTTATACTTTCTTTCTAAGCAAATTCAATACTTAAGTCAGCTTGGACGCAGACCACGATGGATTTTCTATGCTCCTCCTACGCTCTCTTCCATATTCACTGTTTCCAACAAAAAAACGTCAAAAGCTTCTGAAAACGTCCACTAGGAGCGCTGTAATAAGTAAAAGAGTTTGTTCTATTACTAAGTTGGCCATTTTGTATCATAAGATTTGAAAAATGTAGACTGTGGACTGTTAAAAAATATGAATACACTTGTTTTCTTGAGTCGAAATACCGTATAGTGTTATTTCAGATTTTTTTTGTTAAAAAAAAGGATAGAGGATGAGTCGATAATTATTGCCACACATTAAAACTTGCGTTACTTTTTTGATACTTGAATGAAATTTACCAAATGTTGTCCAGCTTGTCATCAGATTTTATCGTTAACATACGCTTATTTTTGACGTTTTCAGTGAGATTCCAGTCGAGATGAAAATAAATCAGCAAACCGTTCGCTAAAATATTTTGTTCACCCCGCGGAAGGATTTTGTTTGATTTTGAAGTGCACCTTGGGAAAACTAGTGAATATTCATCATTCGATCGTCCCAAGAGTCCTCTACAGGTTTTAGAAACGGATGAAGTTTTCCGCTCTGATTTCCATTTCGGTCCATTCCACCGAACGCTAGCCAATTCAGCTTCTTCGAGAGGACAACTTTTTTGAACAAAACTCAAACTTCATCAGACTGTTTTTCTTTTCATAAAATTTACCAAACTCTACCAATAAGGTGTACAATTTCCCAAAAGCCAGCTTTGGCTCAACAGTAAAAACTGCCTCAGTGTATGCATTGATAAGCTCATGTGGTTTACCTTTATACAGTTTGACACGTTTGTGCCACTTTGCCACATATTGTGGATTCTGTCTGAACACTGTTCAACAGCTGTTATCTACGTTCCATAAGGTATTCAAAACGAATCATCGACAGTTTCACCATAATTAACAATTTTGTTTTAGCTGTATAGCACTCCCCAGGATTCGTTTATAAAAATAAATTCAAAACTGTTTTGTCTACCAACACCTCCTCTAGGCTTTTTTAAAGCTGAAATTTGTAAAAAGTGGCCCATTCTATAGACTGTTGTGAAATCAAGTTAATAACACCTTTATAAGAACATAAAAAATTTGGAAATGTCCTATTAATAGATGCTATGACCACTTAAGAACTTTCAAAAAACCTATTGGCTTTCATGAAAACCAGCCAAAGACCAAATAGCCACAGCTGTCAAATTTTATTGTGATATCGTGGTACGTTTTTGTTGTTCTGTTTTGTTCGATTCTCTGCTCTTCTGATTCATTCAGCAGTAAATAATATCTAAGAAAAAAGTTCTAGTGAGGTGGGATATTTTGTTTGATAACAAATTAAGTTGTTTACAGCGTATCACAAATCATGTGCGCATTTAATTTTGTGGTGAATATTGACACAATAAGAGCCGAAAATTAATGCGCCTCGGAAATTATTTGTTTAATTTAACCCTCGGATTGGTAGTTTCTATCATGGTTTTTCTTTCTGTATAGAAGTATTTCATAGACAAAATATTTATCTTTATACTAAGCCGCATCTTGTTAGATTGAACGAAATTTTCTCTTGCATAACCTTAGATTAACTTCTTGTGCCTTATGTAGCACTGAGAGCAACTCAAGCATCCCCCATTCTTGGCTAAGAAGGGGTTCGAACTTCTATCAGAACATGCTGCTTTCCCGGTGAATACACGTTTTGTGTTATGGTTGCCTGGATAAATCTCGTGTTTAGTTGAAATTTCTGTTTCACTGGTATGAGAGATCCTAAAAAAAAAGAGGGAAGGGATCTAGAACCACTTTAAAATATCCTGCCTCTAAAACCCCTCACATGCCGAATTTGTTTCCATTTGCTTGATTACTTCTCTAGTTATGCAAACATGTGGGATTCTACAAAACTCAATAACTAATCTTTTTATAGAGAGGAGAGGGATCTCAAACTGAAATTTGAACATTTCTTGCCTCCTACAACCTACACATGCAAAATTTGGTTTCCTTTGCTTGATTAGTTCACGAGTTATACAGAAATTTGTGTTTCATTTGTATGATAAACCCCACTGAAATTGAACCTATAAACCGAATAATGTAACCAAGATGTCCAAAAAATAGTCACACGTTATAAACTAACAGGTCACATAGGTAAAATAACAATGATTTAACATGAAAACCATAGACCCAATGTTAGGAACATATTTTTTACTAGGTTCCCAACTTCACATTCACAATAAAAATGTCCGAGTTTCGGTTGAATGTTTTTCGTATGGCTCATCTTAACACAAACTTAAGGAGAAAAATCTGTGTCGAGTGAATAATAACGTTTTGAATGCCGAATGACTGCTAAATTATATGTAAAAGTCACTTAAGTGTATCTTAGTAGTTTAGGTATACTTTGGTTTTATGAAATTGTTTGTTGGGTAGAGCGAATACAGCTGGCAAGGCCTTGAATCAGAAAATCAGAAAGAAAATCACATATAGACAACATTTAATAACAAATCTATCGAATGAGACGAAGTTGCATCCATGAATAACGGGTGGCAACTAAAATTTTGGAATTTCTTTCTCAAGCTGTATAAAAAAGGCAAACATAGTTGAAGAAGATCTTATTTATTCAAATAAAAGATACATTGTCCATTGTTGAAAAAAAATTAGTGAACATTTGAAAACGGTCCGTAATCGGATGTTCGGCGAAGCTTCCGTTTGATGTCGGAACAGGAGCGTTGTACGGCCTCCATGTCAACTTTGCGAATGCATCTCTTGATTCTACCAATCAACTGTTTGCAATTCGTGGCTCTCCAGTTATTTTTGTACACCAAGGAACTCAAAACCCTGAAGAAATCTTCGATTGGGCGACACTGAAGCAGATTTGTCGGGTTGTGGTTTTTGGAACGATTGTGTTTTTATGGCGTAATGCGATGACGCTTTATCCGGCCAAAACACGTATTGTCCATCAGCATGATGTTTTTGTAGAAACGGGATCAAAATTTTCTTCAAACATTCGTTCTGGTACACATCTTGATTGATTGCCAAACCAGAGGGCTTGAACCATGGCTTAGAAATACCTTTCTCGGAAATGGCAATGTACAGCATCACTTTCTGTTCAAACTTATGTTTAAACTTATATTTTATATTCGGAGGTGTAGTAGAACTATCCGTTGAATAGTATCGATCGTTTCCGTGAATCTGCGTCTTCGAATGAGGGAAGTAGCTTTCATCGCCCAAAACAAAACTTTTTCCGGAATAATTTTTAATCAACCAACGGCATTGGGATTTCAGCGTTGAAATCTGTGCATCAGTATATTCTGGGGCTCGTGTCTTCTTTCGGCACTTTATTCCGACTCTTTTCAATGTTTTGCAGATGTACTGGTGAGAACAGTTGAACTTTTTTGCGGCATCTTGTTGGCTCAGTGAATCCTTGTTGTTGAAGGCACGAGAAAGAGAACGAAGTCCTTTTGCGTCCATAATTTTGGCTGATCTTCCACTACCTTGCTTGCGAGCAGTTGTTGGGGATCTTAGGATATGGTAAACAGTCGAAGTCGCAACAGTCGAAGTCGCTTTTAAAATGTTGTACCGTATACGTTTTGCCGAGATTTCTGTGCAGTTCGTAGAACTGTACAACGCGCTCGCGAAATACTTCTTGTTTCGACGGCATTTTGAGCAAAACTGAACAAGCATAAACAAAACAGAAAATACTAGCAGAAAGAGGAGAGAAATAGCTAACGCATACACACTCTTATTTCTCTCTGTTGAGCATAGAGGCCTCGAAAAAATTCCAAAATTTTAATTGCCACCCGTTAGACCCTATTTGGTGCTTATAGACCGACATTACATCCATATCCCTCGAAAGTTTTTGACTTTATAAAATGAGTTGTGTATTTTTTCGTGATACATACTACCAGTTGACTTATTTAACATATCTTAGCAAGTGTATAGCTGTCTAAATTGTGCTTCCTGCTCAAATACCTTACGAGTTATAATACAAAATGTTATCGATTGTTGCATACTAGGCTGAGTTAAGATACACATACCCTATATATAAAATTTGGTGCATATTTCCATGTTTCAAATATTCCTTGTATTTCAATATGGTGATTCGAAAAAATCACAGTTTTGCCAAAAAGCCAATATATCTTCGCAATGACAACTATAAATTTCCTGTTAATGCATTTATTCGCGGGAAAATGGTTTAAAAATGCTTTTTAAATTGGCCTTCATAAGGTATTATGAATGAGTCATAAAACTGAATTTCAAAACAGCAATTTAGAAGTTCATAAAGCTAAAATTAAACAGGAATTTGAAAAAAAAATAAAAAAAAAGTTTTTGGGATCGTTGTGTCGCATAAGCCTAGCTAAAATATGAAACCAGTTGGCACCTCTGGATGCCACAATAAAACCATATTTATTTATAGTGGCTTTAACTTTAATAAACCTCAATGAAGCTGGATGGTTTTGGCAATGTTTCTTGGGACATCTATCTCACCCGTTCCTGTCGGTTTTGGGATTCTTTGCCATTTCATCCATAGCCTTGCTCAAACTCAACTCCTCAAACTGTGCGTAAGCTTCAAAAACCTGTGTGGAATCACGAACTGTTGTCACAGTCTGGATCGTTTCTTTATAGATATCCTCCGAGGAGCGCACTCTTTTCAAAATAAGTTAAAACAACTTTTTTAGGACTGAATTCAGTCATACAGAAGTATCATCAACTGGTTTAAGACAAGTGTGATCATCCCATTAATGCCCCAGCTGAGCCTTGTATCATCTTAACCCTTCGCGGATAATGGCATCCACATTGAGCGAGTGTACCCGGATTCTTCAATATCAATTCGTAGACTGTTGAGCCGCTCGGCCCAGGTGCCCAACTCTGATCAAAAAATCCCCATACCCTTCGGCGTCCTCGGGACATAATTTCAAAACCGCCGGTTTCGGGACGTCAATTTTTATCCAAAAACGCTAAATGTAGCGGCCAAATTGATGATGATGCATAATTAGTAGGGCCCTTAATACCCTTTCGAAAACCTGCCTCATTGCTGCAATCCAGCAATTTTGTATATACGGGATGGAAAATTTGCTTTTACACTCCTGAAAAACTCAGGGTATGGGGATGAGGGCACCAATTCCTTCTTTCTTAGCATTTCAAGCTTATTGCTTTCGGAATTCGCTTATTGCTTGCTTTTTTCCACTGTTCCACAGTTATTAATTAAGAACTTTAGATGCCAGGTACCATTTTTGAATTAGTATGATTGTTTGACAACTGGCAAGGACAATCATATCCTATGTCCAGGGAATCGAGAAATTTGACTTAACGAAAAATTCCTCGACCAGACCAAGAATCGAACCCTGCCACCTTCAGCATGGTGTTGATTTTGTAGCCACGCCTCTAACAACTGAGCTAAGGGTGGACCCAGCTTGGGGGGGGGGAGTGGTCACCAACTCCTCGACCCACTAAAAATCCACCTGTGCTTCGATTCCCGGCCCTCGCCGGAACCACCTTACGGCATTACTTCAGGGAGGGGGCTAGTGTGCTTTAATCACCCACTATGTCTAACTACATAGGTCTTTAGTAAAGGTTGTACGGAATCATATTGCACCACTTTGAAATGGCTGTAACTTTTTATCTGTTGGGTATTTTCTATAAAAAAAAAATTGGGTTTAATTAGTTCAATGTGTGTGTTTTTTTAAGCTGAGAAAGTTTCACTAGCAGATGTGCAATTGTTGCGAAGATGGAGTCGGAAGAACAGCAGCGGTGCAAAGAAATTTTGCGCACGTACCTCGAAAATCCGGATTTTTCTCATCGTACCATCAGCAGAATGAAGAGAATAGTACATTCTTTGATGTCTCGTGTTTTAAATCGATGCCACGAACGTTTGACCATCGATCGGAAAGAAAAAAGTGGCAAAAATGGATCTCCGTATAGGGTTAAGGATCACAAGCGAGTAGTTCAGGCTTTCAAGAGGAATCCCAAAAGTTCAGTTCGAGATGTGGCAAACAAACCGAATCTAACCAAAACTTTCGTACAAGATGCGAAAAAACGTGAAGGACTGAACACGTACAAAGTCCAAAAGCTGCCTAATCGAGATGAATGGTAGAATACGGTAGGTAAAACACGTGCACGGAAGCTCTACACCCACATGTTGACGAAACCACATTGCCTTGTTATGGATGATGAGACGTATGTAAAAGCAGACTTCCGGCAGCTTCAGTTTTTCACTGCTCATCATAGATTCGATGTCCTTGAGGACGTTAGAAAGCAGAAGATGTCAAAGTTTGCCAAAACATATTTGATTTGGCAAGCAATTTGCTCGTCAATGGGCAGGTGTACCTAAAATAATGCCTCCAAAAGCGTCTACTTCCTCTTCTGAGGTCACACGATGGCCCTACGATTTTCTGGTCGGATACAACCTCATGCCATTACTCGAAAGCGGTTTTAGAGTGGCACAAGGCTAAGAAGGTTCGTGCCGAAGTATCTCAACCCTCCGAACACACCGGAACAGCGCAAAAAAAAGTTGGTCAAAATGTTGTACAGGACCTTATGAGTAGTGTGTAAAATAAGGTTCGTGCATTTGAATATGGCATTGAAATTGAATAAAACGTTTAATTTAAAATATTCATAACATGTTTTGTTTTACTCCCTGAAAGTTTAAAGATGATTGGTTGAACGGGAGAATTTCGACAGATATTTTTGTGTGTCGCCATTCGATTTCGTACACCTTTGAGTTAGCTTCACCGACTTGATGCTGATTCGGGGACATAGTCCCTCCAGGTAGGGTTCGGGACGTCTGGTTGTCCATCCATATTGTCCGTGATTTTCCTACCCGACAATTCACGGTTCCTGCCGAACCTCGCGTCGTATGATCCTTTCTCCGATCGAGAAAGACATGGCCAGGACCGGGGTTGCAACGTCTGAGGTTATTAGATACCCCAGGGTCATCCTTGTTCCCTATGTCACGACCGCTACGGCTTCCTGCCGGATTCCGCACCCTTTGGCACTTCCTCCGTTGTAGTTCGTTTAGCCGTTTTCAGGGTGCACCGCGGGGAGGCGAACTACTTCAACACTCCACAATGAGTATATATGAACGTACAATAGTCCATTCAGATTCGCGTCATTTTCTGCATGAAAACCAGCGATCATTCGAAGGCGTTTTTCACCTCTTCAAACTCCAGGTCGGTGATGACTATTCCTTGTCCTGTCTCTGTAGGGTCTTCAAGGTGTTGTATCATAATTTGTGCAACCCGGGAAGTTCCTTAAGAGCTCGCTCGACAACGGTGTTGATGACAAATTTGCGGATCGATGCGTTTGTGTTCCTCGTTGAGCATCCAGCGCTTGACCAAATAGGCATTGCGGAAAATTTTCTCTTCTTACAATAAAGGGTGTTTCGGTCAAAATTTGGTCGACTTAAACTTGACGCATTTCCTTTCAGCGTGCATTAATTAATTTTGCACATTCCTTATTTTAAAGATGTGTGTATGTGTTGCATCATGCCTTTGTTTTGATTTTGAGAATAGCACTTCAGTAATCAAAATATCGTCGAAGGAAGAGAAGCAACCCATCCAAATTTTGCACGTGCATGGCGAAAATCCAAACAACTCTCACGCCAAGTTGGTGAAATTGTTGAATGTGGCTAAATCAACTATTACCAGCAAATTAAAAGTGTTCGATGCCAGGAAAGCTGAATCGGGGGGAAATCGAAAGCCGGAGTGATGACAAAAAGACTTGCCCGCTGTTTCGAGTGGAACATCAACCTCTCCATCCGAGATGACGCAAAAAAGCTGGGAGTGGCACTTCATCCGTGGATAGAGCTCAAAAAACGAGCTGGACTGTCGACTTACAAGAAAGTGGTGACTACAAATCGCGACGATAAACAAAACACGTCGGCCAAAGCACGATCGCGAAAGTTGTACACGACGATGCTGACGAAGTTTTATTGCGTGGTACAGGACGATGAAACTTACATCAAGGCAGACTTTAAGCAGCTTCCTGGACAGGAATTTTATACGGCAACCGGACGGGAAAAGGTGGCAGATATTTTCAAGCACATTAAACTGTCAAAGTTCGCGAAAAAAAATCTTGTGTGGCAGGCAATGTGTACCTGTGGCTTAAATAGCAACGTTTACATTGCGACTGGAACCGTCAACTAGGAAACTTATCTGTGCGAGTGCCTACAAAAACTTCTACTGCCTTTCCTGAAGCGACACAATTTTCAGTTCTATTTTGGCTGGACTTGGCATCTTGCCATTACGGAAAAAAGGCCATGGAGTGGTATGCTGCCAACAACGTTCAAGTGGTGCCCTAGGACAAGAACCCTCCCAACACGCCAGAGCTCCGCCCAATCGAACAATATTGGGCCACCGTCAAGCGGAACCTTAAAAAGACTCAAAAAGCTGTGGTGAGCGAGAAACAGTTCAAGACAAACTGGCGTTTTGCGGCGCAAGAAGTGGACAACGCATTCGCCAAAAAGGAAGCTTTGCTGAATATTTCTTCTGTATTCTGTATTAACTTACTTGAAAAAGAAAAAGAATTTGACCTACTAATAAAAACTTCGATCGACTCACACACATTACTGTTTGACCAAATTTTGATCGGAACACCCTTTAGGACTTTCCAGTTGAAGGAAAACCTCGGCCAAATTCGCTTCCGATGAAATCGGCATTATGCTTTTCGAATGCTAAAGAAATCGGAGTGAAAAGATAGTGAAAATTGGATGGGAAAAAGTTGAAATTATTGAAATTTTACTGAGTTTGTATCGTTTGTAAATACATACCAGTTTTAGACTGACGTTTCCATTAGGGTTTCTTAAATGATCATATGTTCATTGAACACAATACATATTTAGTTCAAACTCATCATTCCCAAACACACATACACTCAACCCCTATTCCCCAAGCTGCAACCCCGCAGATAAACTTCAAAATGACTCGGCATGTTTTTCCCTCTCACTGGTCTTTCCGGTTCATTTTCCACGACAAAGCATCCAATATCCCTGCCAGTGTGGGACAGGCAAGTGGAGACGGCCGCGTCGACGTCGGCATCGTGCTTCACCACAGAAGTGTGACGTTCGAATTCCGCTGCATATCCCCTCGTGATGGCCACCGGCAGCCCAACGGTTGATCGAATGGAACCATTTCCTCGATTACTTTTCACTTTTACCTAAGGAGGCGAGTCTACAAACAGTTACTTTTCTTTTTCAATAAAGTGTGACAATGATGACGGTGCAGAAAAAGCAGGTCCTGCTGGTAACAAATGGGTTCGATGGATGCGGTGACATTACATGTGATGGGAATTTCAAAAACGACGTGGATTTCATTTTCTTCGATGGTGACCAGTGAGGTGTAACGAAAGGCTGTAATATCCCTTGGAAAGTCTTTTTTTTTCCCTTTCTAACGATGCGATTTCAACTATTTGAATTCGTTTATGGCAAATGGCTCATTCCTCGAAGGGCGTGTGATGTGATATTCTGATTAAGAATTTAAAAAAACATGATTTATGAACACCCATCAACCCAGCTACCGAAAACGGATGATTTTTGCAGCAATTTAAAAATCATTGTAATTCCAATCCCTTTCAAACCGAGCACTAACAAAAGTGCCACTCCATCTAGCACAGAAGACATCCACAATGGAAACCAATTAATCATCGTTTCGGCGAAACTTCCTCCTCTTCGATGGCGATCATCGATTGTTTCCAGTTGCCAGAAAACCGCATCGTTTAATTATTACTAATGCTCTTATCCACCACTTGGCTAGTCCAACTGTGGTCACAAAATTGCTAACCCCGGCCAGCCCCGTTCGCATTGTTCTAACGCTTCTTGGCCAAGCTTCTTATGGGTTCAGAATTTATGTGTCTGCTAATGCGGCATAAAACCCTCGTTCCTGAAATAGCCGAAGAAGGAAAAAAGCACACAGTCCAATCCCTTCATAAAATATAAAGAAATTGGAAACCGAACCCGGACCGAGTTCTTCTTGGCTCGGTGTGTCATTTCCCCAATCCTCAACCTCCTTTGACTCGCTGTTGGTCTCCGAGGGGATCTTTGACCATTCGGTTTGGGTTAGTTGGGATAAGAAATATAGGGAAATTTATTTAAATTCATCTTTCTTGCTGCCGGGCTGCATCGACTTCTGTTTCCTTCGGAGCAAGCACTAAACTAGACGATAAGAAGTTGTCCGGTCAAGGGGACCGTGGTTCGGCAAAGACTGTACACATTTTTATGTCCTGGCCTCAGCAAGTGAGACCATCGTCTGGCTGGCGTGTGCATTTATTTAAAACGAGTGTCAAACTACTCTCCTGGGTGGCATTATCAACCCTATTTACGAAATGATGGAATTTATATGGAGGAATTTTATATCATCACACATTTCGACAATGGGGTCAGCCACGATGATGATCTTTGTCTCTGACGTAGTCAAGAGACGAAAGGGTGGGCAATGGACTTTATTATCGACATCGGATTATTCTTGGCTACTTTTAGTTTGAAAAATAGAAAATGATAAATCAAAATTTAGAGAAACACATTATCCGGAACGAATTTCTTCTAAAAGTTTAACATGTGGTCGTGCGCTTTCCAATTCCCTGAGCGCGAATGAAAAGTTCAATGCTAAAAATGAAATTCGATACTTTCTTCGGTTCTCGTTCTTCATCCTTCGGATGCGGATCTGAGGCTTCAGTCGATTCAACCTCGCCTGCACAACTTCTGAACAGGACAAGATCTTTATTCCCCCTTTGACCTGTTTGAACGGGAATGTGTTCTTTCCATCGGTCGTCCCCAAGTAGGTAGGTATTTTACATTTTTACAAGTTCTTTGAATAAATAATAATGGTGATTGAAAGCGGGTTCAAATTGTAATCGTAAAAAGGGTCCAAACCGAAGATGGAAATTGATAAATTGATATTGAGTGAATTTACTCTTTTCGTTTGGCCGATGACGTGAGTGTCCTTTCCCAGCTACCGGGAAGGAAAGTGGGAGGATTTACGACGTTCGCTCGAGGACATCGTAAATAAGATGGACCACCGCCGCTTGGCATATCCGGATAAGAAATTAAAGGAAATTCGATACTGTTTATCCCGAAGTGGTGCTGGTCCTCCCAGAGTTAATCCCGGCAGACAAACAACGATGACGGTCGAAATGTGTCAAACACGTATCAGTGAGCCACCAGAAGAACCCTCCCATATTTCACGTGTCAAATCAATAACCCAGAAGGAAAATCGAAAATCAACCCCGGATGGGAAGTGAATAAGATACCGGTTACACTATATAATTTAAAAAAAGTTTTTGCGCTCGTTCACTTCGGATCGATGAACTGTGCACTTACATGGATAAGCTATAAATTACATAATTTTCCAGTGTTATCTCCGTCTGCCAGGCGGGCACGTCAGACGGGAATCTTCAGTAGTGATGGGATAGTATGCCGGGTCAGTGGGATAGATTGGGTAAGGGGGAATTTCCGACAAAGGCTGTTGAAATGGTGATGTTTGAACCGATTGATTCTTCATAGTTTTCCGGTGTCAATTGGTAGAGAAGATCGAAATGTATTGCAGGCAGATAGAATAGAATTATAGAAAAAGCGCCTCTAGTAAATTGAACTGTAAACTTAACAATCTTGTACCTGCGATTTTTGTTTTACGTAGGACTACGTCTGCGTTTTCAATTTCGGTGTACATGTTCGAATTGAGAAAATTTAGAGCGTCACGAAAAATATATAGGTTTTGAACGTTAATAACTAAGTCATTTCACGGTTGATTTTTTAAATGGTTGCGCAATCGCTCGGGACGCTCCAATTTCAATATATAATACTATTTACTTTTAACATTCAGGTTTTTAAATTAACGCATTAATAGAGTGAAGCTTTATAATGCTTTTTTTTACGTAATTTGTTTTTTTATTTTTGTCTTACATACTAATTTACAATATTAAGTGTTTTAGCCCAATGGACTCTTCAGCGTTGTTTAATGTTTTATGTGTTTTATGAGTCAAGTGTGTTTTGTGTTCTAATTACTGTCTTTTCAGTTAAGCCCATGTGGCATTATTAGTTTTAAAATTTGATAACCTACCTAATCTACAACTAAAACTACAATTTGAAAATCCTAGGGGTGAGGAACCCGATTTCAGATGACCTGGTGATCCGATGACGCTGCTCTGTACCGATTGATAGACTCACTAAAACGTGGACCTCAGATGTTTTTGTTCCGGAGGGGTGTTTAGGATCATCTTGAGGAACTTATTTTGAACACGCTAAAGCGTCAGGTGATGTGTTTTAGCGCAACTCTTCCAGATTGGTATGCCGTACTCGATGACTGGAAGTTTGATTGGCATGCAGACAGCAAGCTTGTTTTTCAGGGAAAATACAGACCGTCTGTTGATTAATGGGTACAGTAGCTTCAACAGAACATTGCAATTTGTGACAGTTTTGTCAACCTGCTTCCTGAAAATAAGCTTGCTGTCTATTGTAACGTCAAGATAGACAACTGATTAGGCCCAGTCCACCGTTGTGTTGTTTAGGCTAACTTTACAATCCTCAGGCGAAACAAGTTTGGGAGAGTTGGAGTGTCTAAATATGATGACCTGTGTCTCCACCACGTTGATACAGATCTTCCATTCGGTGAAATATTCTGACAGAACGTGCAGGCTTCGCAGCAGTTTCGCTATAAAAAGAACGCTAACAAAAACTGTCAAAACGAAAATCTGTCGCGACAAAAATCGATAACTCAAAAACTACCAACTACTTTTAGACATATGATGTGATCGGAAGATTTAATCTAAAAACTGAGATCTATCTTGTGGTTTGAGTGGTGACTAGGGTGGTCCTTTTGTGCTCATAAGGAAAATTATAACTTTTTATTCTTATGATTAGGAGGATTTTTTTACTACAATATTGTATGTCACTCAGAACAACAGCAAAAAATTCGTTGATGGCGATTTGTCGACCATAAATATCGCCTACCATAGCGCCCACCTTTGCAAGCAAGTCCGCGTTCTCATTTCCCAAAATTGAACAATGGAAACGGACCCATACAAAGGTGATGATAAAATAACGCAAAGATAAAGCACTTAGAAGCTCCTGTATTTTCATGAGAAAATACGAGAAGTGCTTTGGCGGCCTCAAGGAGCGAATAGCCTCTATAGAACTGAGACTATCCGTGAAAATAAAATACTGATCCGGTGTTAGTGAGGCAACTATTTCTAGTGGCAACCATTTCTCTAATTCAGTGACATATACGGAACAAGGAGCTTGAAGTTTACGATTGGCGCTATAAATTTCATTAAATATTCCAAAGCCTGCTGACTCCTCTATCAATGATCCGTCAGTGAAGAACGATTTAGTGGAATCAACTTGGCCAAACTTTGCAGCAAATATCACAGGAGCAATCATAGGACAATGATGCTTTGGGATTCCACGAAGCTCCTGCTTCATGGATAAATCAAAATGTACCGAATTGTCGAAATCGGAGAAGCAAACACGATTGGAAATGTTCGGCGAAGGGCTGACATCCTGTGTTATGTACAAATGGTACAAAGTCATGAAGCGCGTTTGAGGATTCAATTCAAGAAGCTTCTCAAAATTTTCGATCACCTGGGGGTTCATAACTTCACACCTGGTGAGGAGCCGGAGAGATAACTCTGTAAACCGATCCGAGAGTGGCAACATGCCAGCCAGCACTTCTAGACTCATGGTGTGAGTCGAGTGCATGCAACCTAACGCGATACGAAGACACCGATACTGAATACGTTCCAGTTTAATGAAGTGCGACCGAGCCGCTGACTGAAAACAAAAACTACCGTATTCCATAACCGACAAAATCGTTGTCCGGTACAACGTTAGAGGATCTTGTGGATGAGCTCCCCACCAGGTCCCGGTAATTGTGCAGAGAAAGTTGATCCTTGGCTGGCACTTTCGCTTCACATACTCAATATGAGATCTCCAGGTGCACAAAATATTTTATTCTTAAAAATATTAAAGTACTAATCTATGCCGATGACATGAAGCTTTATTTAGAAATGCGAAATAAGGAAGACATCAACTTATTCCAGAATGAAATAAACATATTCTACACATGGTGTAAAAAAAGCCTATTAGAGCTGAATGTAAAAAAATGCAACTCAATATCATTTAGCAAAAAATAACAACACCAAACATATCAATTTCACTAGGTAATCAAAAAGTAGAAAAATGTGAAAGAGTTAGGGACTTAGGAATAATCTTAGACTCCAAACTTAATTTCATAGACCACTACAACACAATTATTCACAGGGCAAATAACATGCTGGGCTATATTAAGCGCTTTTGTCATAATTTTCAGGACCCATACACTATTAAAACACTATACATAGCTTATGTTAGGTCTATTCTAGAATATTGCAGCATCGTATGGTCTCCTCATTTAACCACACACGAAAACAGAATAGAATCAGTACAAAAGCAATTTCTATTATATGCTCTTCGTAGGTTGGGTTGGACATCATTTCGTCTTCCATCATATGAAGCGCGTTGATTGCCCAGTGAACAAGCGAACGGTACAGTTCGTTCGGTCCGCTTTCCGTTGCTTTGGAAGCTTTTAACGAGTGTTTACAGTCTTCAGTATCAGTTTTTCTAAATCGCCAGTGAAATCGTCGCGAGTGAAATCAGTCTTGGTTTACTGAAGAAGAGAACATTGTGTGATAAGTGGTGCAACAACGTCATTGATTGCAATTAGCAATATTGCCACGATCGAGAAGCCATATTGTCCAGCATCTATACGGCACGCATACCAGCAGCTCATCGAGTGTAGCGTGTATTCTTCCATCCACCAACTACCACCGACCAGCAACATCATCGTCATCGTTTAGCTCCACGCTTAGACGGTACACGCGGTCACTCATCGTCGCTCGGCAGCAGCAGCACACATTCGTCGCCCAGCTGCAGTAGATCCGTGATACATATAAGAGAAGTTTTTAGTAGTATATAAGATAAGCGATTTTCATCGTAGTGTGTGTGTGAGTGTGGAGAGTGATTGATAGTGTGTGTGAGAGTGTATTTAGTTTTAGTTTTTTGTTTAGGTTTAGTTTGTTTATCTGTGATTGATTGTAGATAATTACGTTAGTGGTTGAGCGTGATAAGCTCCCACAAGCGAGCCATGGATGATTTATCGCAAGATGAATCATCTATGGCACGAAATGATGAGGTAGCTCATAGAGTTACCAGATCACGTGCTTATCCAGATAGTTCAACTGGTCCATGGGTTGTTTATTTTCAGCCCAAATCGAAACCTCTAAATGTTTGTCAGATTTCTGATGATCTGACGAAGCGATTCTCGGCCGTGACCGAGATAATTAAAGTCAGACCCAATAAACTTCGGGTCGTTGTGTCCAATCTCAAGCAAGCTAATGAGATTGCTGTCTCCCAGCTCTTTACTCTAGAATATAGAGTGTATATCCCAGCTCGGGGTATTGAAATTGAAGGTGTGGTCTCCGAAACGAGTCTGACCCCTGAGATCCTGCTGAAGCGGGGGTTGGTAGATTTAAGAATCCTCTGCTTCCCCAGTTAAGATACTGGATGTGCGCCAACTAGGCTCAGTATCGACCAACAAGGGCGAAAAAAGTTTACACCGTCAGACTCGTTTCGCGTAACCTTCTCTGGCTCAGCCCTCCCTCAATACGTCGAGTTGGGAAAACTTCGACTACCTGTGCAATTGTTTGTACCTCGGGTCATGATCTGCCAGAAATGCCAGCAGATGGGACATACGACCTCCCATTGCGGCAATAATGGCGCGCTGCTCCAACTGTGGGGAGAGACATGAGGATGGCGCGTGCGCAGACAGCACACCTAAATGCGCTTTCTGCAAAGGAACTCCTCCTCATGCTCTCTCATCGTGCCCGGCGTACAAACAACGCGGGAACAATTAGAACGCTCGCTGAAACAGCGTTCCAGGCAATCTTTTGCTGAAATGGTGAAAAAGCCTCACCATCACCCGATGCCAATACAAATCCCTTTGCTCCTCTGTCAGATAACGAGTCTGACTTTGATTCGGCTGAAGAGGGAACGTCGTTCACTTTTCCGGAAGGTGCTTCAAGGAAGCGAAGACGCGTCCGCCCACGGAAAGTTGTTGAAAAGAAGCCCGAGACCAGCTTGCCCATTTCAAAAAGAGGTGGAAAAAAGGAAAACACAATTCCTCCTGGTTTCCGTAGTACTAACTACACCCAGGACTTTCCATCTCTCCCGGGGACATCCAAAACCCCTGAAGCCCCAATTTTAAGAACAGAAGCCCCTCCTCAAGTGGGCTGTTCTCATTTGATGACATTGCCGAAGGTATCTTTAAGTACCTCGAAATTTCTGACCCTCTCAAAAGCATTGTTTTGGCAATGCTTCCAACAGTGAAGACTTTTTTGAAGCAATTGACAATTAAGTGGCCCATCCTTGCAGCTATCATCTCCTTCGATGGATAATTTTCCAAATGAGGTCGGGGATTTGATCACTGTTCTACAGTGGAATTGTCGAAGTTTGATTCCTAAATTGGAATCATTTAAATTTTTAGCTCACACTACCGGTTGTGATGCATTCGCTCTTTGTGAAACATGGCTCTCTTCCGAAATCAATCTTCCGTTTCATGATTTCAATATTATTCGTCTTGATCGTGAGGATTCGCGTGGAGGGGAGTACTTTTGGGGATCAAAACTGCTACTCCTTCTATAGAGTGAATTTTCCTCATATTCCAGGTGTTGAAGTTGTCGCATGTCAGGCTGTTATTAAAAATAAAAGCCTTTGCATTGCTTCTGTATATATTCCTCCTAGAGCCTCGATAAACCGAAAACAACTCTCAGATATTTGTTCGGTCCTTCCTTCTCCACGGTTGGTCATGGGAGATTTCAACTCTCACGGTACAGGCTGGGGAGAACTGTACGATGACAACCGATCTTCCTTGATATATGACCTCTGTGACAACTTCAATATGACAGTACTTAACAATGGAGAAGTAACACGTTTGGCTGGTACATCCTCAGTTGGCAGTAGATTAGACCTCACACTTTGTTCGAATTCATTATCGTTGGATTGCACATGGAATGTGATTCAAGATCCCCACGGTAGTGATCACTTGCCCATAAAAATTTCGGTTGCCACCGGGTTCAATCCGTCGAAATCTGTTAACGTCACGTATGATCTTACCCGTCACATCGATTGGACAAAGTTTAGGACAGCAGTAGATGAAGCCGTAACGACGGTAGAAAGGCTTTCACCGCTGGAAGAGTATAACTTCCTCTCCAACCTGATCTTAGACAGCGCGCTTCAAGCTCAAACTCGACCAGTTCCAGGGACGTCATCTCGCAGGAAACCTCCTTCTCCATGGTGGGATCAGCAATGCACCGAGGTTTACCGTAAAAAGTCCGACGCGTTTAAAGTTTTCCGTAGACGTGGAACACCTGAGCACTTCGAAGTATATACGGCTCTCGAACGCGAACTTAAGAGCCTCATCAAGGCCAAGAAACGCGGTTACTGGCGAACATTTGTGAACGGGCTATCGCGCGAAACGTCGATGAGTACTCTTTGGAACACGGCGCGAAGGTTGCGTAACCGGAACTACGAACAACGAGAGCGAGGAGTACTCGGACCAATGGATCCTAAAGTTCGCGCGAAAAGTTTGTCCAGATTCTGTGCCGGCACGGATGATTCCTCGCGAAAACACGAATTCGATAGATGAGATTGGCCAACCCTTTTCAATGGTAGAGTTCTCTCTCGCACTCCTTTCGTGTGGCAATACGGCTCCAGGGGCTGATAGGATCAAGTTCAACTTGCTTAAGAACCTCCCAGACGTCGCGAAGAGGCGCATGTTGAACTTGTTTAATCAGTTTCTGGAACTCAACATTGTACCGGATGATTGGAGACGGGTGAGAGTTATTGCCATTCAAAAACCTGGTAAGCCCGCGTCCGACCACAACTCCTATCGACCCATCGCGATGTTATCTTGTATTCGAAAGTTGTTGGAGAAAATGATCCTTTTCCGTCTGGACAAATGGGTTGAGACGAACAACCTGCTTTCAGATACTCAATATGGTTTCCGTAGGGGTAAGGGAACGAACGACTGTCTCGCGTTGCTGTCCACAGATATTCAGTTAGCTTTTGCTAAAAAAGAGCAAATGGCTTCTGTATTCTTGGACATAAAGGGGGCTTTTGATTCAGTATCTGTTGAAGTTCTTTCAGATAAACTCCACGCTTGTGGCTTTTCACCATTAATGAATAATTTTTCGTACAATTTGCTGTCAGAGAAACATATGAGCTTCTCTCATGGAACCTCTACAGCTTCACGATTTAGCTACATGGGTCTCCCCCAGGGATCATGTTTGAGCCCCCTTTTGTATAATTTTTATGTCAAAGACATTGACGGTTGTCTAAGTGACAATTGTACGTTGAGACAACTTGCAGATGACGGCGTAGTGTCTGTCACGGGACCCAATGGGGTCGATCTGCAAGGACCCTTACAGGATACCTTAGACAATTTGTCTACTTGGGCTCTAGAGCTAGGTATCGAATTCTCTACGGAGAAAACTGAGTTGGTAGTTTTTTTCTAGGAAGCATAACCCAGCACAACCGAAGCTTCAAATTTGGGGTAAGCCGATAACTCATTCTATGTCATTTAAATATCTTGGGGTCTGGTTCGATTCAAAGTGCACCTGGAGATCCCATATTGAGTATGTGAAGCGAAAATGCCAGCCAAGGATCAACTTTCTCTGCACAATTACCGGAACCTGGTGGGGAGCTCATCCACAAGATCTTCTAACGTTGTACCGGACAACGATTTTGTCGGTTATGGAATACGGTAGTTTTTGTTTTCAGTCAGCGGCTCGGTCGCACTTCATTAAACTGGAACGTATTCAGTATCGGTGTCTTCGTATCGCGTTAGGTTGCATGCACTCGACTCATACCATGAGTCTTGAAGTGCTGGCTGGCATGTTGCCACTCTCAGATCGGTTTTCAGAATTATCTCTCCGGCTCCTCACCAGGTGTGAAGTTATGAACCCCGAGGTGATCGAAAATTTTGAGAAGCTCCTTGAGTTGAATCCTCAAACTCGCTTCATGACCTTGTACCATTTGTACATAACACAGGATGTCAGCCCTTCGCCGAACATTTCCAATCGTGTTTGCTTCTCCGATTTCGACAATTCGGTTCATTTTGATTTATCCATGAAGCAGGAGCTTCGTGGAATCCCAGAGCATCATCGTCCTATGATTGCTCCGGTGATATTTGCTGCAAAGTTTGGCCAAGTTGATTCCACTAAATCGTTCTTCACTGACGGATCTTTGATAGAGCAGTCAGCAGGCTTTGGTATATTTAATGAAATTTATAGCGCCAACCGTAAACTTCAAGCTCCTTGTTCCGTATATGTCGCTGAATTAGCGGCAATACACTTTACGCTAGAAATTGTTGCCTCACTAACACCGGATCAGTACTTCATTTTCACGGATAGTCTCAGTTCTATAGAGGCTATTCGCTCCTTGAGGCCGGTAAAGCACTCCTCGTATTTTCTCATGAAAATACAGGAGCTTCTAAGTGCTTTATCTTCGCGTTATTTTATCATCACCTTTGTATGGGTCCCTTCTCATTGTTCAATTCCTGGCAATGAGAAAGCGGACTCGCTTGCAAAGGTGGGCGCTATGGAAGGCGATATTTGTGATCGACAAATCGCCTTCAACGAATTTTTTCCTATTTTTCGTCAACAGTCACTCGTCAGCTGGCAGTATAAATGGAGTAAAGGAGATTTGGGGCGATGGCAACATTCTATCATCCCAAAGGTGTCGAAGCAATCTTGGTTTAGCGGGATGGATGTGGGTCGAGACTTCATTCGTGTCATGTCTCGCCTCATGTCGAATCATTATTCTTTGAACGCTCATTTATACCGGGTTGGGCTGAGCGACAGCAATCTCTGTGAGTGTGGACAAGGCTATCAGGACGCAGATCACGTTATTTGGTCTTGTGCTGAGCATTCTGGAGTCAGATCTGAACTTTATGATTCCCTTCGGGCTCGAGGTAGACAACCCAATGTGCCAATTCGAGATATTTTGGCTGTACGTGATTTGGAGTACATGAAACTCATTTATGTGTTTTTGACTAACATTAGCATTAGATTGTAGTTAGTTTAACCTGTATGTTTAGAATAAGTTTTTTTTTTTTTATATGTGTATGTGTGTGTGTTTTTTTTTCTTTTTCAAGAAATGTTCAAGTCAAAAGAAAACCATAAGTTGTATAGTTATAAGTGTTTAGATAATTCTGAATTTAAATTTAATGTGTTATGTAACCATACTTTAAATTCCCACCCTCCTTCCCATCCGTAATTTGTAATTCCTATTAACCTCGAGACGGCCGCGAGTAATCGGCTCTTTCCTCCTAACTTTAGTTTTAAGATAAATGATGTATAAAAATATGAAAATTTGGCTCTGTAAAGTTAATTCGATTGAGCCTGTACAAATAAATGATTATTAAAAAAAAAAAAATATGAAGCGCGTTGCATGCTTATAAACATCCAAACATTGAAAGAGCGTCGTGAGTATGCAAGCGTTTCATTTGTAAACGATATCGTTTCGCAGCGTATTGACTCATCAGAACTTTTATCAAAATTAAACATATATGCACCTATTCGGCAACTTCGAAATCGTAACCTATTCGCCATCAGCCATCGTCGCACAAACTATGCAACAAATGGACCAATAAATCGCATGATGGCCTCTTACAATAAACACTGCGAAATCATTGACTTTACAATGTCTCGGCATAAACTAAAACAATATTGTAGCTTCATAAGAAACCAGAACATACAAGAATGAATAATATTATATTATATTTAATATATATTATATGGTCTACTTATGATTGACGACAATAAATAAATAAACTTAGAATCGAACCAGACCCCAAGATATTTAAATGACATAGAATGAGTTATCGGCTTACCCCAAATTTGAAGCTTCGGTTGTGCTGGGTTATACTTCCTAGAAAAATCTACCAACTCTCTTTTCTCCGTAGAGAATTCGATACCTAGCTCTAGAGCCCAAGTAAACAAATTGTCTAAGGTATCCTGTAAGGTTCCTTGCAGATCGACCCCATTGGGTCCCGTGACAGACACTACGCCGTCATCTGCAAGTTGTCTCAACGTACAGTTGTCACCTAGACAACCGTCAATGTCTTTGACATACACATTATACATAAGAGGGCTTCAACATGATCCCTGGGGGAGACCCATGTAGCTAAATCGTGAAGCTGTAGAGGTCCCATGAGAAAAGCTCATATGTTTCTCTGACATCAAATTGTACGAAAAATTATTCATTAATGGTGAAAAGCCACAAGCGTGGAGTTTATCTGAAAGAATTTCAACAGATACTGACTCATAAGCCCCCTTTATATCCAAGAAAACAGAAGCCATTTGCTCTTTTTTAGCAAAAGCTAACTGAATATCTGTGAAAAGCAACGCGAGATAGTCGTTCGTTCCCTTACCCCTACGGAAACCATATTGCGTATCTGAAAGCAGGTTGTTCGTTTCAACCTATTTGTCCAGACGGAAGAGGATCATTTTCTCCAACAACTTTCGAATACAGGATAACATCGCGATGGGTCGATAGAAGTTGTGGTCGGACGCGGGCTTACCAAGTATTTGAATGGCAATAACTTTCACCCGTCTCCAATCATCTGGTACAATGTTGAGTTCAAGAAACTGATTAAAGAAGTTCAAAATGCGCCTCTTAGCGCCGTCTGGGAGGTTTTTAAGCAAGTTGAACTTGATCGTATCAGCCCTTGGAGCCGTATTGCCACACGAAAGGAGTGCGAGAGAGAGAGTTCTACTATTGAAAAGAGTTGGCTGATCTCATCTATCGGATTTGCGGTTTCGCGAGAAATGATTCGTGCCGGCACAGAATCGCGTTAGAACCATGTATACTTCGAAGTGCTTAGGTGTTCCTCGTCTACGAAAAACTTTAAACGCGTCGGACTTTGATTATCCCACAATGGGGAAGGAGGTTTCCTGTGAAATTACGTTCCTGGAACAGGTCGAGTTTGAGCTAGAAGCGTGCTTTCCAAAATCAGGTTGGAGAGGAAGTTATATTCCTCCATAGGTGGAAGCCCTACTACCGTTGTTACGGCTTCATCTATTGCTGTCTTGAACCTTGTCCAATCGATGTGACGGGTAAGATCATACGCGACGTTAATGGATTCTGACGGATTGAACCCGGTGGCAATCAAAATTTTTATGGGCAAGTGATCATTACCTTGGGGATCCTGGATCACATTCCATGTGCAGTCCAACGATGATGAATTCGAGCAAAGTGTGATGTCTAATCTACTGCCAATTGAGGATGGACCTGCCAAGCGTGTAACTTCTCCATTGTTGAGAACTGTAATATTGAAGTTGTCACAGAGGTCATATATAAAGCAAGACCGTACAGTTCTCCTCAGCCTGTACCGTGAGAGTTAAAATTTCCCATCATCAACCGCGGAGCAGGAAGGACCGAATCAATATCTGAAAGTTATTTTTGGTTAATTGGTGCTCTTGGAGGAATATACACAGAAGCAATGAAAAGGCTTTAGTTTTAATAACAGCCTGACATGCGACAACTTCAATACCTGGAATTGGAGGAAAATTCACTCTATAGAAGGAGCAGCTTTTAATCCCCAAAAGTGCACCGTGTCCAATTTATTCTCATACAAAATAAACTTTATTTATTTCAAATCGATAATCCAGATTTTATTAAAAACTTTACCCATTATATTGCAATATAATACTGATCAACTACAGCATATGTTTTGGAATAACACCGCCTTTAACCTTCTTGACCAGCTCCAGACGTTTTTCGAAACCGTCACAGGCGGCACGCACGATTTCCATCGGCATTTCGTCCCAAATTCGTTTGATTACGGTTTTGAATTGGTTCATATTTGCCGCCCTGAGGATATTTACATTCGCCAGCATGTATGACCATACGAAATAATCCAAGGGATTCAGATCTGGTGAACTAGGAGGTCATTTATTCTTGTCCAAAAAGTCGGTCAAATTTTCTCGACACCAGCCCAAAACGAGATTTGGAGTATGCGATGGCGCTCCGTCATGCTGAAACACATAGTGATCATCTCGAAACACCTCTTGTACATATGGCTTGACAACATTCTCCAAAACTTCCGTTTTATAATATACGGCATTCACTTTAACGCCTTTTTCGATGAAAACCAGTGGTAATTTGCCTCGCTTGCAAATTCATCCCCAAACCATCACTGACGCAGCACTTTGGAACCGTGGAATATTCCTATCACTCTCTGGAACAGTTCTCGAAGAGAGAGCCCACAATCTGTCGTTCTGGACATTGTGGGATTGTTGCAAGACGAATAACTTTTCGTCGGAAAAGATAAATTCTTCCCCACCGTGCCGCGACAAAAGCAGACTTGCTCTTTCGAGTCGTTTCTGCTTTGAAGGTTCCGAAACTCCGTGAACCTTACGTTTCTTGAAAGCTTGGAATCCGAGGTCATTTTGCAGTATATTGTGCATTGACGATCTCGAAACATTCAGATCTGCGGCCATTTTACGTACAGAGCGCTGTGATTTTCGTCTAATCCGTTCCCTGACCACTTTAAGAACTCATGCAGTCCACACCGTACGAGTACGACCGGATCTCTTCCGGTCATCCAACGAGCAGGTGTCACGGTACCTTCGGATGGTTCGCTGCCTAAAATCCCGCTTTACTCCGAGGTTTTTCAAATTTCTTAAAATAGCGTCCGGTCGCTCACCTTTCAAAAACTTTTTTATCACCACAGCACGAAACTTTTTCATCGCTGGTACAAGATAAACACCGAATAAAAACAATCGGACATAACCTAAAAGCGTTTGTATAAACATAGTGCAAAGTACACCAACACATACGTGAAGCATGTTGAGTAGTGCAACACCAATGCAACGAAAAAGGGTATGAGAATATATTGGACACGGTGTAAATGTTCTTAAATTAAATGCCTTGCACATAAAAGGAAAAGTTTTCTTTTTTTCTCTGCCATTGCTTCTCAGAACTGTCGTTGGATTACTTTATATTTCGTTGCGATCACAGTGGATTCGCGATAGTCGCAGTCAAATGCGAGCTACACTGTGCAGAAGTTTCCTTGACAGACCGTAATAAGCTTGCGCAAGTTTCAGTGCGCTAAACATGTTTCAGAAACATCTTCCGAACCTGATGTCATTCTGCTGTTTGGTGATAATAATCTCCCTCATCTGCAGTGGAGCTCGTCAACGTTAACGGATACCTGCCACAAATACATCCAGCGAGCAAGAAGTTGATCTTACTGATTCTATCTCGGCTTGTGTTCTGGTGCAACTCAACTCCATACCCAACCACAACAGTAGAGTTCTAGATCTGGTGTTTACAAACTCTACGGACATCATGAAAATTTCGCCACCAGTTCTACCACTTCTTCCCATTGATGAACATCATTCACCGTTAGGTCTGCAAATCGACGGAAACTGTGTCGTTCCCATTCCTGCTGAACTACATCGGACATCATGGACTTTTGGCATTGCGATTTCACTTCTCTCAATTCTGAGCTCTGTTTGGTGGATTGGGATGATTACCTCCAAGGTAATTCTGTCGACGCCGATGTTATCTTGTTAAACAACAAACTGTTCGGAATATTGCAATCGAGAGCCCCTCAACACCGTGGTGTTTATCGAGATGTTATGAGAAAACCATGATGGACTGTAGAGCTAAAAACTTGCGTAACAGGTTAAGTAAAGTACGGTTCATCGGTACAATATCTGCCAAAAACATGAATCTAGTTTATCTTGTGGAATCTTCCTATAATGTGCTTCTTAAGTCCCGCTGCCGAAGATACCTGAATAACCTGCAATCGAACTTAAAAAATAACCCATCGATGTTTTGGAAAAATGTGAGGGCGCAAAAGTCGAACAGTCAGAACCCGAACACGGTCAGTTACGGTGATACAACGGCCACTGCATCTGGGGAGACTGCGAACCTTTCAACATCGCAACTACCGTACCCAGTAAGCTTCCAGAGTGTTCCTACCCACGATATTCAGCTTCCATGCTTCCAGTTTTCCGCGATCTAGATGTCTCGAAAGGAGAACAGTAGTAGGTCGATATTCGAACCACTGACGCATTTTTTCTATCGGTCACTAGGTGAAAAAACGTTTCCTGGATTATGGAAAACCACAGAAATGATTACTATCCACAAATCTGGGAGTTCACGAAGTGTTGAAAATTATCGTGGAATTTCAATTCCTTGCTGCCTGGGTAAACTCCTTGAATCAATTGTGCACAAAGTCACACTGTTCGTATCAAAACCAATTATTTCAAATTTCATATAAATCCAAGCTGCAGGTTGACAATGGTTTGCTTCTTCGTTGGTGACATGAAAATGGAATAAGGTCAAAAATTAAGAAGTGCAAAGTGATAACTTTTTTCCGGTGCTTATCTCTTATTACACACGAGAACACTATTACTGCAACAACACTGGAGCGAGTTCAGTCTTATCGAGATTTAGGTTTGCTAATGGATTCCAAGCTACGTTTTCAACTAGCATATTTCAACCATTACTGCTAAGGATTTTGTTATCGGTTTTATCCGTCGGAATGCGCTCGAATTTACTGACGTACATGCACTAAAGGCACAGTTCTATGCACTGGTGCGAAGTGTTTTGGAATACGCCGCCCCTGTCTGGGATCCTTACCACACCTCATTCGTATCGAACACGTCTAGAAGCTGGTCACTCGATTTGCTCTCCGTCACCTCCGTCCCCTCCGTCACCACGGTTATTGATCCTTGATATTTTAAAATACAATAACGACTTCTCGGATCTTCTCTCGTGTGTACAATTCAACATATCTTGTCACCGACTGAGAAATGCAGTTCTGATTGCCATTCTAGTACATAGGATAAGTTATGGGTAAAATGACGCACTCAGTTCTTGTATTACAAATTTTAAGTGATGTCTTTATTTTCGATCCTTTTAAGAATTATTTTAAATCTAGAATTACGAATGTAGGTTAAAATTAAGTCTGTACGATAGAATCTAAGACGAATATACTAATACAAAAACAAATTCTCAGCTTCTTGATCAGTCTTTGTGAAGACCGTCTTCACAATCGCCCAATAGCGTTCGATGGGCCGAAACTGAGGGCAATTTGGTGAATTGATGGTTTTCTCAATGGAATCTATACCCTTTTCCGTGATCCAATTGAGAGTTATTTTCGCGTATTGCGCCGACGCAAAATCCGGTCAAGAGAGCGAACTATGCTTCTGATACACTGCGTCAAGGAGATTTAAGACACCCTAGGTTTTTGAAGTTTCTGATAGACACTCAAGCTTTGACTTGCCAAAAAGATATCAGACACGTACAAAATTTAATATGGTGGCCATTGAGATTCAAATCAACAAACATTACACAGTGAGTCTTCGATACTCGATTGAATCTCCATTCTTGTTGGTCACTGAGTAGATTTGGTTTTGTATACTGTTGACAAAATTTTTGGTTCAACAGCATTCTAAGCTGCCATGAGGGCAGCTGTAAGCTCATCCACAGTGGTGTAACGCTTATTGTTGGCATAGATGCAACGCACAATAATTCAAGCTGAACTATGCATTAGGTCCTAAGTAACATTGAGAGGTTCTCTTCCTCGGCTTTCTGTTTGTTTAATCAAGCGATCAGGCGAACAAGCAGGCCATGAGGGAACATCAATTTGTTGAAAAATCAACTTGACCCGGGAGTAACGCCGTTTGAACAGGAGAATTCTAGAGAAAATTTATATAATTTTTACTATTAATTCTGCTAGAAGTGAATGACAATTCAAGCTTTCCACGACTGCAAAATGTACCACACACCAAACAGCTTTCTGTGGGTGTGTTTGAAATCAATCTCCCACTGACCGGCAGTGCTTTTATGGAAGAAACTTTTCTGCATTTCTTCAGTAATTTATAAGTAATCACTATGTGCAAACGTTTTTAGCCCTAGAGATTGAAGGTGACAGCTCTATTGAAAATCCAACGACCCAAGAATGCCTGTTCCTACACCCAAAATAAAAAAGCAAGATTGTAATGCAATTTCGCATGATTTGGTTTCATTTCTCGTAATGGATCGCAACTTGGAGAAAGAAAGCAACATTGGTCGTGGGCAAAAAAGCAACACATCAATTCGATTGGAAAAATTCAATGTGTGCGTGATGTTGTACAGTTGATTAGTAGTAGTAAATTCAATGGCGCACAAAAAAAAGATTACCATCCGCTACCGAGAGTCGAACCGCGACCGTCAGCATGACGGCTCTTCATTGTAACCATCCAGTCACCACAACAAGTTGAAGTGAATGGAATAAAAGTCCTACAGTTTCTTCGGTTTTTAAGGCACTCAACGTTACAACAATGAAGCAAATTTCGGTCGCACACACTTACATGGCTTCGTTTATTTCATAAACCGCATGGTGACTTGATGAGAGGGCGATAGGAGTGTGATGACGAGTGCAGATAAAAATAGAACACTTGACAGCGGAATAGCAACAGTGGAATAGGCGTAGCGGCGTTCTGTGCCATTGTCTCACCCATATTGAGAAGTTGTTGACGGTTGAACCAAAACCCAACGGTTGCTGCGATTGTCGAGGCACTAGGCACACAGCGATAACCACTTGCACACACTTGCATGGCTTTGTTTATACCATAAAAAGCTTTGTGGATCATGATGGGCAAATTTGCTTTTTCAGAATCATGCGGATTTCTCAAGATATGATTGCAAAAACTGCAAAATTGCAATTTTGCATTTTTGCTACAATTTCAACTTTTGGGTGTACACGTACATTCTGAGGTCATCTTCATATACAATAAGCCCCGCATGAAAATCTTCGCATATCAAATGGATATGTGAAGAGTTTTCACACCTTGAACGGACATTCTTGATCCTGGCGTGTGTATAGTTAAGGTATATTTTTGATAATATAAAACGACCTCACCAATGTTCCTTATCTGATGCTGGAAAGCTCGTCCGAAAGCGGGAGCGGAGCACTAAAAACAAAAAATTGGAAAAAATACTACCGACGCACAGCCTATCTAAAGAACGACCATAACACACTAAGAGAGGGATTCCATTCACAACGCCCTAAGAAAAAGCACTCGGAAAACTATAATTTCACCATTTACTTTTGTAGAAAAATGGAATAATTTTAAAATTTTATTTCCGCGAAAATAACGCAGTGACAGCAAAACACGTCATTTTCAGAGCACTGCTTGCTGCGATCACCACACACCAAACAGCTTTCTCCTCCGAAATCCCGTGTAGAAAATTTGATCCCATTCTTTTGCAGATCTCGTCAATAAGAGTTAAACCCATCAGGACCATCGAGATTAAACTTTTTCTCATGACTGAAAATAACCTGAAGTGAAGAAAGGATTGCTCACAGTGACAATTATGAATCACACGAGTCCTTTTACTATATCATTATTTCTACATACGTACCAAGTTCCAGTCGCGATTCATGTAAGATCTTGCAAATTCCCGTCTGGTGGCAACCTGATGGTCTATCTTCAGGCAAGGCGCCCATATTATTTTTGTCCGGCATATCCTGAACAAATCCTGGCGAATCGTCTCTCGAGACACGTTTAAACCGAGCACGGCCTTGATTTCACTGAGAGATTTGGCGGTATTTGATGCCGTATTGACTATTTTTCTCTAGTCACGAGCTGTCAGCTTCCCTTTAGTCGTTTCTGGGTACTCTTTGCAGTAATTTTCTGGATCAGCAAAGAACTTTAGCACCGTGCATCGAGATTTATCAAGCCGTTGTGCAATCTGTTTAATGCACGCCTATGTCAAAAGGTTACCTTTCTCCTCATGTGAAAGATACTTTCCTTTCGGCATAGCTACAAAAGATTGTTTTTATCTACCAGAAATCAAAGAAGCTTCGACAAAATGTTAGCTGTTTTAAAAGAACTTTACACCAAAAATCAATGTTTGCGTTAGATGAGCTGTCAAAAAGCGCCTTTTCAGAAGTGTTGCCAGGAAATCATAACTGTTTGTCGACCTCTTGATTTTGGTATGGAACATAATAAAAAAAATGTTATCAAGAATGATTTTATACTAGATGTATGGGGTTCTAAAATCTCCTTGACGCAGTATGTACAGGCAGCAATCTCTTCTTTAAACACTCAAAGTGATAGATTTCCGCATTGTTTGATCTGGTAGTGTAAGAAATTGTAGACTTGCTACATGAACATGTTCCATCCACATCAGCACTTTACGACCAAATGTCTCCACTTGAATCGACCTGTTTGCATTGCTTACAACCTCCTCTACGACGGCAGAGTAATAATGTGGATCTTTTTGAGGGTTTTTGAGTTTTCTTTGACGTAGGTCTCGTCTTCCATCAAAATACAAGCATGCGAAAAATATTGAGAAAACTGTCCACCAAAACTTTTCGTTCCTTGTTATTGACAGCAACGGATGGGCAACTGAGTATTCACATGTTATATACACTGTTTATGAGCTTCATCTGCATTCAAAACGCAGTAAACTGATCGAAATCTGAAGTGGTTCAAAGCTAAATTGACAGCGAAAATTAACAAATAAGCTCTTTAAAAACACTTATATAAACTAGGTAGCAAATAAAATACTATAATGTAAAGTAAACATGATGAACTAAATAAAACATCAACAGATGTTTCTAAACTTCTTTAATGTTTTTGAATTTTCCAAAAAAACATAAGTGGTCCTAAGCTATCTAAACAGAGTGTATTAGTTAATCATCCAAAGTATAAGAGTCCTAATGTGACCAATTCAGACAATTACATCACCCCATTTCACCGGCCATCAGCGTGTCATTTCTGCAAATTTTCACTTTCCGCACCGCCTAATTGATGGTTATTTACATTTTGTCAGATGCACTGATGCGTAACGACGCCCTGACGCACGACGACCGGAAGTTATTCTTTTTTTCCCGGGATCGTAGAGGAAATTAGTAAAATGAAGAAAGTTTTGTCACTGTGCATTACCCTCGGCCACTGACTATATGGCAATGGTAATCCACCGTCGTCGTCGTCGTCGTCGTCGTCGTCGGTTGGCTAACAAACCGAAAAGTTCTGTTATTTATCGACCGGATATCGACAAATAAACTAAAAAATAACCCAAAAATGGAAAGACCGGTAGCAGTGCGCCCTGATTCGGTTGAGAAAGTAGCAATGCGAGCGAGAGACCTACGACTGATGGACTTGAAGGGTTGAAACCCCATGTGCGTGCACTATATCAAAGTCGGATGGCGATTCTCCGTGGCTGCTAGTGGGTGGAAATGGGAAAGTCAATGTCTCTGGTTCCGCCACGTTTGGACCGAATCGATTTATGGGGAGGAAAAGTTTGTCTGCTCGTTTACAGACTGGCAGGGTATTGTGTGGTGTGTAACGAAATTGGTGAAAGACCAATTTTCCGATTTCTTTCTCTGGTCTGGGCCGGTCGATTGGTTTGTAGGTCCAGCATGTTTTCTTCCATTTTATTATGAATGCCAATATTGTGCTGAGTTTTTCGATCAATTTTCTTGCCTTATTTATTACGCTGCTACTGCTTCCGGTTGTCGTTAGGAAGGATTTTGTTTAGGGGAGGACACGGGCCATCGGCGGTGATATTTCGGCAAGCATAAGAGAAAGTGAACATGGAATTGACAGATGGAATTAGGTATGTCTGCATGAGAAATGTAAATGTTCCATATCGGTTATCGCCTGGCCACCAGATCAGCACAATCCAATAATTGCCAGGTGCGTCGTAAAAACAAACTACCAAGCCAAACTCATAAACGACAAATATTGAATTACATCACAATATTTCACTCGCTGGCTTTGTTTCTAAGCGACCCTGTTGCGCACCATATGTATACGAATTTATCAAAGGGTTAACCCGCAGAAAACTGCAAGAGGAGAAAGGGTAGTTCCATCGAAATGCATTTGCCAGCAAACAGACATCATTTCCCAACTCGCGAGCACTCACCAGGTATATTTATTTACGTAATAATAAAAGTGACAGGATAAAAGGGTTCCCCGATCCACAATACAGCGATATGCGTTCACATCAGGGACGATTTTTTTCTACCTGAGCTATAGTCAAACTTATCATAATGCCACCGAAATCGGAATGGATTGAACGTGCATGCTTTTAATTTCTGTGCTCTGTTGGGTTGTTGTTGTCGGAAGGTTTATTTCATCCTCTGTCGCAGAACGGGCGAGGAAGGACATAGAGCACACGAAAAGATTCGGCGGCCTGGCAAGGAACGTGTCGCTTCCGGGCTTGTGTTTGCTTTCGATGAAAGGTGCAAGAAAAAGGAGTTTGAAGGGCAGGTACGGCTGGTATTTGGTTGCGTATGATTCACAAACAAACAAACGATGAGAGATTCCTTTGGATCTGGAGAGCTGGATCACAGCCGGATTCCAAAACCACGTTAAATTGGGCTCAACATGTGGTTCAGTTTTTTTGAAGTGCTACAACAGCGATCATTATCGGCGATTGGAACGAGTGCGAGATAGTTGATTTCCAACGCTCTCAGAGGATAATTAAGTGTGGTTTGGAACGTCGATCAGGAACTAGGGTTGTACGATCTAGAAGTGGTCTTTTGTTGAGGCTGAAGTGGATCACAGATTTGCATCTAATGTGGTGAGAGTTTTTGTGCCAGTTAACGAAGTGACCGATGAGAATCATCGAAAATAGTGATGTGGAATATTTCATAGAAGTGTCTCATTGGGTGAATGATTGGAAGAAAAGAGAGCCGTGGACTTGACTCAAATTTAATTAAAACGAAACTGTTACTTAAAAAAAATTCTTAACTGATTTTCTGGTGAATTCAACGAAGTTCTGGAAAGATTTGCAATCGTGTTATTTGGTGAAAACTGTAGAGGAAATTCAAAGAACGTTACTATTTACGACCACTGATTGCAAACTCAACGTAACCACCATAAGCATCACTGAAAGGATATCGAGTTTTTGTTGTTCAACCATATAGACACAAAATAATTCAATCCCATTGTTTATCGATACGAAAATGATGAATATGTTATAAGTGGGCCGGGCAAATATTATGATTTTTTTCATGTTTCTTGCGTCTGAAAAACGTATACAAACAGCTTATCTGAACACACATTTTGCTGAAGCTTTAGTAGCAAAAGCTAGCATTAGACCAGGCAATTTTTTTAAGATAAACTGAAACAAAAATTTAATAAGTATTACCATTTTACCCGACTATGCTTATTTTTAAACTACCATGAAACTCACTTCACTTTAAAAAAAAAAAAACACTTTTAAGAGCGTATTAGAACCATGAAATTTCAGTCAAATTTACCACTTTTATTATACAACCTGCAACATTTGTGGTATATTTGACAGATCTCACATTGATATCAACCGCACCATGGATGATCAAATCGCATGCATGGTCAAATCAAGCGCATTTGTAGTAAGGTAAAAAAATTTTGGTGTTTGCTCCTAATTTAACCCTCAAAATGGTAAGGAGTGTATCGAAAATAAGCTATCCACAAACTTTCGTTCAAATTATGTTGAAAACCGATATTTTATTCATACAAAAAACTTATCCTTTATTGTACGAGGTTAAACTTGAACAAAATGAAGACCGGATGAAATTTAAGTTATTCCTTCACGAATTTTCGAACTTTGGATCGAATGCTCTTCATCAAGTTCCGGACAAGTGTTGCATCGCAGTTTTTGGACGCTTGAGCCCAAATTTTTTGAACTCCTGCATGTTCCCAGCTGCCTTACCAGTCTTCTTGAAGACCCTCTTCACGATTGCCCAGTAACGTTCGATGTGTCGAAGCTGGGGGCAATTTGGTGGATTGATATTTTTCTCAACGAAATCTATACCCTTTTCCGCAAGCCAATTGAGAGTGGTTTTGGCATAGTGAGCCGACGCTAAATCCGGCCAAAACAGTGGAGGTGTACTATGCTTCTTATATAAAGGCAACAATCTCTTCTGGAGACACTCAGATCGATAGATTTCCGCATTTATAGTTCCGGTAGTGTAAAAAATGGTTGACTTCAAACCACAGGAACATATTGCTTGCCATACCAGTACCTTTCGACCGAATTTCTCCACTTGAATCGACCTGTCCGCATCGCTCACATCCTCCCCAACGACGGCAGTAAAGTATTGTGGACCTGGAAGGGTTTTTGAGTCCTCCTTTACATAGGTCTCATCGTCCATCAAAACGCATGCATCCGGACGCTGCAAAAGACGCAAATACAATTTCCGGGCCCTTGTTGCTGCTCGCTTCTTCTGTTCTGCACTTTGTTTCGAGATTTTCTGCTTCTTGTAGGTCTTCAGGTGGTTTCGCCTCTTGATACGCTGGATCATTCCGACACTCGTTCCTGCTTTTTTGGCCAAATCACGTATTGACATTGATTTGTTCTTCATGATTAGAGATACCACTTTCTGCTCCAGTTTCGGGTTGGAAGAACCGGGTTTTCTGCCTCTTCCTGGTAGCTCATCCAAAGAATAGTGTTCCCCAAACTTATTAATGATGGTTTTAACACTCGCATGATGAATTCCAAACCGCTTCGCCAATTTTCGCATAGTAATACCCTTCTCACTTAGCCATGTGTCCAGAACCTTAATTTTCACTTCCTTTTCAATACGCGACATTTTGAAAACGCAGAATTTGAACCGCACAAACAAGTAAACAAAAGAAAGCTGACAGTCAAACGCACAGCATGCAGTGTTCAGAGCATAAAAAACCATCACAAATACATGCGTTCAACGCAAATGTGTGTGGATAGCTTATATTCGATACACTCCTTAGTTTATACTGCGTTTTCTTGTGAGTAAAATCAACAGTCAACAGATTTCTTTCAATATCATAGAGTTTTGGACCAATGGGTGTTGGATTTTTATGAAACGTTGTCCACGCATAGAGTTTTTGGATATATTGCGAAAACTATTAATTTAAAAAATCAGGGTTGCCAGCTTTCCCAGCATATCCCAGACGAAAATTGCCGATATTTAAGGTCACCACTTATTTAAAAAAAAACTCATAGTTCAAGAACGGAGCAGCTTAGAACAAAATAAAATGGAAATTTGATCAAAAATACGAGAAAAATATAAACTGAAACATCACAAAATACCACTGTCTGATCACATGCAAATATTATTTGATTATGAAGCTGATCAACAACTCATCCAAACTATAAGTGATCCCAGAAAAACAAAATGGGAATTATGCAACTAAAGACTAGACGTCGGAAAAGATTTTTTTAGATTTTGCGAGCTCATGTGATGAACTTGAGGAAAGCACAAAACTACTTTCAAGCTTAATTCAACATGCTTTTAATGATAGTTATGTTGCAAAGAAACGTTCTACAAATAGGAATATTCAATGAACAACAAGCTACAAAAACTTCATAAAAAAACCTAGAAGCTTTTTTATGGGGCTAAACGAACGCAAGGAAATGCGGAGATCTAAAAAAATACACTGGAAGTTACATTTGAAAACATTGAAAATGCTCCAGCAACTGCCAGATTGCTGAAAATTATTTCTAAAGGATTCCTTCAAATGGGCTGGGCACTCGTAAGAACGAGGATGGTTTTTCATGTTCTGTCATCAGTTCAAGTGAAGACCAAAATATACTTGCATCAAAAGTTCAGGACGGATGTTCAGTTAACAATGAATATTACGACTGGATAACATAGAGCCAAGGGCGATGCTTCTGTATTATTTGTAACATTGATTTTTTTAAGGTTGGCTTGTTGGCCCCCTGTCCCGCCGGAAGACCATCAGCAGTGCACAGCACTGTTTTGAGTCCCACGCTGGCACGAGGACGATGATCAGACGTTCCTAACATGGAGAATAGACGCTCAGATAGACTGCACCCTTTGAAGATGGCAGCCCCCCTCTCCAGTCAGCATATGACCAAGGTCGCACCGGGGTTCGTTACCCGAACTTTCCTATGGCTACTCATACCCCAGCCGAACCACGGGAAGGTAGAGATAGTCGTTACTGACAAGGGGCTGAGTATCGCAATAGGATCTATTTTATACCTGCAGGTACGCGAAGTACCAATGCACTGTGGTCCAGATTACGAATTTACGAGGAAACATGCTCCCAGCGCCTAAACTTGAATCTTTACAGCAAAGTGTTATTCTACAACATGGTTTGTATTACTAAGGCCCATTTTGTGATGTTGATTAAAATTAGGGTGAGCCCCATTTTCACGGAAATACAAAAACTAACTTTTTTATTTGCAGAAATAGATATTTATATTCTTGAACAAAGTTGTAGCCCAAAAAATTTGATGGAATTTTCATAAAAAATATTTTTTTTAGCTTGAAAATTGACCGATTTAGAACAATTTTCCCTCATCAACTTAGGGTGTACCATAAAAAAATATTTGTTTTTGCCCAAACTTTTGTACTTCAATTCCCACCGTAGAGTTGCGTTGCGACGTTTGAACGTTCAAACGAGTTGTTGAACTTTCAAAGGCGTGTATTTTGATATTAATTTTGCCGCTAGCTTCAACCAATCAATAGATATTGAAGCTTTTCTTCTAAAACCATCCCAGATTCAAATTTAATTTTCTCAAGATACGGAAATAATCTCTAGTCTTCACATATGTTGAACAATTTAAACTGTTCTTTCAAATGCAATTTTTAATTTTTTTTTTGTGTTTGCCTCAATCATGAAAATCAACATTTGAGAAGGGCGTATTTTTTTTAGAAAAACTTCAATAACTATTGATTGCTTGAAACTAGCGGCAAAGTTTGTATACCAAAGTACGCGCCTTCAAAAGTTCTAAAAGTCATTGCAATACAACTTTACGGTGGGAGTTGGAATAAAAAAGTAAGGGCAAAAAAACATTTTTTAATGGTACACCCTAAGTTGATGAGGGAAAATTGCTCTAAATCGGCCTACTTTCAAGCTACAATAAATATATTTTATGAAAATTCCATCAAATTTTCTGAACTACAACTTTGCTCAAGAATGTAAACGTCTATTTCTGCAAATAAAAAAGTTAATTTTTGTATTTCCGTGAAAATGGGGCCCACCCTAATTTTAATCAACAGCACAAAATGGGCCTTTGTAATACAAACCATGTTGTAGAGCAACACTTTGCTGTAAAGTTTCAAGTTTAGGCGCTGGGAGCATGTTTCCTCGTAAATTCGTAATCTGGACCACAGTGCAATGGTACGCATTGTTGATTCATTTACCAACCGTGAAGCAATGGAAGCACTGCACCGTGCTAACGACACACGCAAATTCTACGGGAAGTTGAACAGCTCGCGCAAAGGATACGTACCACAAGCCGATATGTGTAGAGATCTGGAAGGTAGGCTTCTCACAGGAGGGTGTTTTTTAGACGGGATGGAAAATCTATAACCAGACACCTGAAGAACTGAGGGTGTGGGGTTGAGGGTGTTCACTCCACCTTTCGTTATTACTTCGGGGAGGGGGCTATTGTGCTTGTTAGCATCCACTATGTCTAATTACTTAGGGCTTTAGTAGTTAGGTGGTCCCTACGACCAGCCGTTGTTCGTTTCGTCATTTTTGTTGGAGATCAAGGACGATCTGGGGGCCTGCTACGCATACCGCATCCCAGATGTTCCGGTCCTGGCACATCCTCTGGACCAAATTATCCGGAGTCGTGTCACGCCGTCGAAGCGAGGACATGCGAAGAACACATGTTCCGCGGTTTCCTCGAATCCCGCGCACTTGCTGCATGCAGAGGACTGTGCATGTCCTTATTTGTGCTGGTAATATCTAAACCAGCCGTGGCCAGACAATATCTGCGTTAGGTGTAAGTGCACTTCATCGAATCGCCTGCCAACCCACTTGGTTAATTTCGGGATTAGTTGATGAGTTCACCGACCTTTGGTGGAGTTGTTCCATTTCCTTTGCCACTTAACCATGGGTGCTGCTCTAGTGGTCTTCCGGATACCTCTTATTCCACGTTGTTCGATGCACTCTACATCCTTTTTCATGACAATGCCTATTAGCATCATCCCCACTAGGACACAGACCACGTCGCATGATACCGTTCGGTATGCACTAACCACTCTTGGACACATAAGCCTATGTGAACTCTCTAGCTTACTAGTGTAGCTCAATGCACTCAAGGCGGTGATCAATGCCGGCCGGCGTACCTAAGTATGGACAGGGCGACACTAGCCAGGAGTGTTATGACAGACTTACTCCGCCTTGCTACCGCACTTGGATTTATTCGACATCATGAGGGATAATGCCGATATAGCCATAGAGGCTTTCTTGCAGGTGTAATCGACGTGACTGACAAAGGACAGCTTATCATCGATCATTACCCCAAGAACCTCAAGAACCTCTTCGATTCCACTGTGCAGTTACCTGCACTGATCGTCGCATGTTGCTCCGATTTCCAATTATTCACCACCGTGACCTCGGTCTTACGGTGGGCTAGCTCCAATTGCCTGCAGCTCATCCATCTCTCCACAATGCTAATGGAGTGTGAGCCGCAATATCTCGTCGTACATCGTGTTCCACAACAGGATCGAACCTTGAGGGACGCCTGCGGTGATCTGAACACGTTTCTGGCCTGCCTCTGTATTGTATACCAGTACGCGATTCTGGAAGTAGCTTCCGAGAATCTTGTACAGGTACCCAGGAACCTGAAGGCTTTGGAGCAAGTTGGCGATAGCCACCCAACTGGCGCTGTTGAATACACTTCTCACGTCAAGGGTTACCACTGCACAGTATCGTACTCGCCTCTTGCGCTGGATTGCCACCTCAGCCGTCTTGGTGACAGACAGGATGGCATCCACCGTTGACTTCCCTTAACGGAAGCCAAACTGATTGTTAGACAGACCGCCCATATCCTCCGTGTATGTTGTCAGTCTGTTGAGGATTACCCTCTCGAGCACCTTACCCGCTGTATCCAACAGACATATAGGTCTATATGCCGATGGATCTCCTGGTGGCTTCCCTGTCTTTGGTAGCAACACAAGGGTCTGAATTTTCCAGGCGTCCGGGAAGACGCCCTCGTCCAGACACTTTTGCATCACCACCCTGAATATTTCGAGATCCAGTGAGATAGCCGTTTTTATGGCCAGGTTCGGAATACCATCCGGTCCCGGCGCTTTGTTCAGCTTTAGGGACTTTGCTATCGCAATGAGTTCCTCATTCGTCACCGTCACCTCTTCACTGGCCCTGTTGATCCGTTGTCAATACCCACGTGGTCACGGGTGTTCGGCTGAACCGTCCACTCTTCCATCGATTCTCTCGGCGTCGGACCGCGCTCTTTTCACCCTCCGTCTTGCGTGGAGGCATGTTCTTAGGAGGTCGGCAATCGACTCCGTCCACCAAAACACCGGTGATCTTCCATTCCTCGGTTTGATTTCCCTCGGCATGGTCGCATCGCACGCTCATGTAAGTGTCATAACGAGTCGTTCGCCGCAAGGTTTCTGGGTCTCGCGTAAGTTTCGTTCCCTCTCAAGCGCCTCTTTAAAAGTCTCTACATCAAAGTAGCACTTCCTCTATCTGCGGGCGAATGGAGTGGATGCTCCTCCTTCCGCACGCTGCCTTGAATTGTGGGCGATACAATAACGAACCGCCAAGTGGCCGCTATGGGTGTAGCCATCATCCACCCTCAAATTGCTGAGCTGCTTAATGTTATATCGATGATCGATTTCGCTCCGTTTCAATGGTAGGTATTCTTGGTACCCACGTTGGCTATGTCCACATTGAGCCTAGCCAAGGCCTCCAGAAGAATCTGGCCCCTACGGTTGGTAAGGAGGCTTCCCCACTCGAGCGCCCAAGCGTTGAAGTCCGGTTCGTGTCCAAAAAACGAGCAAGAAGGTGTTAGCGTCAGTATTTTTGGTCGGCAATAGGAATTTTATTTATATATTATCTCCAAACGGGTAAGACAAGCAACTTTGGTTATTCTTTTAACCTTTTAGACCAAATGGATGACAAAATTTGTGAAAAAAACCCGGTTTGAAAGCATAATAAATAATTTTTCATGAAGACAATTGACTTGCTCACACAGCTCAAAAAACAATCGCGAAAATCAATGAATTGGGGTACGAATTGTTGCTGTTCACACACCTCAAAAAATTCCTTCGTGGAAAGCATTTTTCATCAAACGAAAAGGTTATAGCCGACGTATTTGGTATTTGGACTTCCCGAAAGTCACTTCCGTGATGAGACAGCAAAGTTGGAAGATCGTTGGACCAAGTGTATTGATCTTATGGGAGACAATTCTGAGCATTAAGAGTGATATCCCAAAAAAACATGTACTTTCATTCTCGCTTTCAAAACTTTTTGGCTAACCTAGTATTATCAGAAAACCAGGTTCAGAATTTCTCATTCCATATATAAATAAGTAAATAACGAAACTTAAAAGTGCACTTTAAGTTAATTATAACCGGCTACTGCTCAAATTTCTGGTTTCACATGCAGATCTACAGTATGAGATAAGCCCTCTCATCATCGACAAGGATAACAATTTGACCTTCTAGAAGGATGTTTATCATAAGAAGTTAAATTAAAATACTAGTCAGAGAAACCTTAACTTTTCAGTTGCGGATTTCATAAATACTTTTTATCTTCGCATGGTCTACGCATTTTAGAATACATGTGCATTACAAAACATTACAACGTCCGTACTCTAATACAAATTCATAAAGAGCGTTACGAACGATGGCCGCCAGCTCGTCCAGCTCCAACCAAAGCATTTCCACCCATGGAACGATACAATTGAAACGCACATATGTACACACAACCGTATAAAAAATCCAAAAAACCACCCTCACCCATGGGACAGAGACAGCTCGAACAAAACAAGGGCCATCTAACGAAAACCCTCTCCTCCCCAGAAGCAAAACATCATACAGTGTAACATATTGAATACGAAATGGCATATTAAAAATTCTAAGCTCGGTCCGAGGGAAAAACGGTCCAGCTAGAGCCGGAGGGACACAGCAGTCACTCGCTTAGCAACACACACACGAACACACTTACACAAGTGTTCCATCCGTACTACTGTCCTGAAATGTGAAATATTCTCAAGGGTCGCTCGTCGACAGGCAACGGTCGGGGTTAGGGTTTGAGGAATGCGCTTCTGCTTCTGCTTCTGCTCTGCCATTGTGGGTTAAGTAGGTTGGCTAGTTATGAGTATTCGTTCTGGTTTCTGTCCGTGTGACGACCGACCGTCCCAAACCCGGTGGAACCCCAACTCCCATCTGCTGGATGGAACCGAAATTGCGAAGCACCACAAAGCTATCTCGTTAAACTTGTGTGTGGCCATCCGTTCGTCCGGCCGCCCTGCAACAACAGCAGAATCAACGTCTCCTTGGCCATGGTATTCCTTAAAGGGTGTGTGCCGTCATCGTGGGTGTGCGCGGGGTTGGAGGTGTCCTGTTTTCCCTGCCGTTTCATCCGTTTTCAGCAGAAACAACAACCCGGTTGTATGTATATATTTTTTTTTCACTTCATTCTGACCGGGAAACTGGAGGGCCATTGAATTCCATGCTAGGGATCTGGATGGAAGGGAAAACGGAACATGTGGGTGGGTGTGGGTTTTGTGGGACCGAATGTTGTTTTTTGCAACATTTATTTTCTAATAAAATTGACTCGTTCTGCTGCTCGTGGAAAAATATGCTAACAGGAAACGCGGTCCGAAGGATAAAGTGTGAACCGATACGGACGGTAAATGAAAAGCATTTTGCCTTGCTGAGGCAGAATATAGTAGGGAATGTGCGGAGAAATTTGTTGGATTTTGGCCGTAGGCAGTGGTTCAAATTTTGGTGATTTTGTTATAGAAATATACCCTTACTCAATTATTTCTGTTCTACAGTTTAATATGCTAGCCTAGCCTATGTACCAAATATGTCATTAATTCGGCGATAATCATCAAAATTGACCATCAGGATGACCGAAAATTGCCATCAGGATGACCGATTTATTTCGAAGCTACTGAGACATTTTAATCAGTTAATAGTTTGTTCACTTTCGCGTAATGTTCGATTTCGTTAAACTTTAAGACATTATGACTTCAACAGTTAAGCTTAACAGATTATATACAGGATCTTTGAATGATCTAAATTTGGCTTAAATGAACCTCAAAACCCAGTAATGCCACCAAGATGTATAGAAAATTGTCACACATTATTGATTGATTGTTCACATTGGTAAAATAAAAACGATTTAACAAGAGAACTGTAGACCCAATGTTCGAAACAATTTTTCTCTCTATGTTCCTAACTATGGCCTGTTGTATGGAAAGCGTACTAAAATGTTGTTATAGGTGAAATTTTCAATAAAAATATCTGAATTTTGGTTGTATATTTATCAAATCCAAACTAAACACACGCTTCTTACCCGAGCAATACACATTTTGTGTTTTAGTTACCTGGATAATTCTCATGTTCGGTTAAAATTCGTGTTTCATTTGTATGAGAACCCTCCCTCCCGAGGGTGAGGGGTCTTAAACAACCATACAATCATTGCCGCATTGCCACCACATGCCAAATTTGATTCCATTTGCATGTTTAGTTCTCGAGTTATGCAAAAAAAATTGTTTCATTTGTACGAGAGTACCCCCCCCCCCCCCCCCTTCCAGAGGGAGTAAGAGTCTCAAACAATCATAAGAACCTAGCCCAGCCCCAAAACCCCTGCATACAATTGTTCACGCCGATCAGTTCAGAACTTTCTGAGTCTATAAGGGTCAGTAAGACAGACAGACAGACATAAATTCACACTACCAAAATCTCGTATAAATTTCTGTCCCCGAGACCGACACATGCAAGCGTCCTTTAGCGCATAGGAATGTATTGAAAGAGATGAGAAAATAAATTCCACCGAACACATCGTTTGTCGAATTGCGTACGTGTCAGTTTCAGGAGACATAATTTTACACGAAATCTTTCTTTACGTTCCACGACTATTACGTTCCCGGACTATTTACAAACATGGATTAGGTATCGTGTAAAATTCATAATTTCTAAGTGTGTATATATATATATATATATATAGAGAAACGCTGCTTTCAAACCCCCCATATGCCAAATTTAGTTTCATTTGCTTGATAAGTGCTCAAGTTATTCAGAAATTTGTGTTTCATTTATTTAAGCCCCTCCCTTCAAGAGAGGAAGGGGTCTTCAACTGCCATAGCAACATTTTTTGCTCCAAGTACTCGAGTTATGCAAAAAATTGTGTTTCACTTGTATGGGAGTCCCTCCTTCCAGAAGACGGAGGGGTCTCAAACCACCATAGAAGCATTTATCTTCTTCAAAAACCTCCACTTGCCAAATTTGGTTCCATATGCTTGATAAGTTCTCGAGTTATTCAGAAATTGGCGTTCACTTGTATGGAAGCCCCCCTTCCAGAAATAGAAGGGGCTTCGAGTCATCCTAGAAACGTTTTTTGTCTTCAAAACCCTCCATATGCCAAATTTGGTTTCATTTGCTTGGATAGTCCTCGAGTTATTCAGAAATTTGTGTTTCATTCGTATGGGAGCCCCCTCTTTCAAGGGGCGGAGTGGTCTCAAACTACCATAAAAACATTTCTTGCCTTCAAAAATCTCTACCGCTAAATTTGGTTGCATTAACTTGATAAGCTCTCAAGTTATGCAGAAATTTGTAATTCATTTGTACGGGAGCCCCCCGGCCGTTTCAGAGATTTAAGAAGTATCAAACCATCATAAAACCATTTCTCTCTTCCAAAAACCTCCACATGCCAAATATGGTTTCATTTGCTTGATTAATGCTCGATTTATTCAGAAATTTGTGTTTAATTTGTTTGGGATCCCTCTCTTTCAGAGGGCGGAGTGGTCTCAAACTATTATAGAAACATTTCTTGCCTTCTAAAACCTCTATCTGCTAAATTTGGTTCCATTTACATGATTAGTTCTCGAGTTATGCAGAAATTTGTGTTTTATTTGTATAGGACCTCCCCCCTCCCCCCGCTTACTACCGGAGAGATAAGAGGGGTCTCAAACCATAGTAGATTCATTTTTTGCCCCCCGAAATCTCCACATGACAAATTTGGTTCCATTTACTTTATTCATTCTTGAGTTATGCAGAAATTTCAATTTCATTGTATGAGAGCCCCCTATCTAGAGATGGGAGGGGTATCAAACAAGCATAAATACATTTATTGCATCCAGAAAACCCCACATGCCAAATTTGGTTCCCTATGCTTGATTAGTTCTCGAGTATTTTATTTGAATGGAAACTCCCCTTTCCAGAACAGGGAGAGAAAAACCTGCATACCATTTTTGGTTCCATTTGCTTGATTAGTTCTCAAGATGTGCAGAAATTTGTGTTTAATTTGTATGGGAGCCCTTCCCCTTCCAAAAGAAGGAAACGGTCTCAAACAATTATAAGAACCTTCCCCAGCCCCAAAAATCCCTGCATTCATATTTTCACTCCGATCGGTCAGACAGACAGTCAGACACAAATTCATTTTAATATGTATAAAAATCCTGCGTCCAATAACCCCCACCTACTAAATAAGGTCCATTTACTTTAATGGTTCTCGAATTATGCAGAAATTTGCGTTTCATTTGTATTGGAGACCACCCCCTTTCAGAGGGCAGAGGGGTCTCATACCATTAGAGGAATATGTCTCTTCTTCAAAAAAATCCACATGCCAAATTTGATTCCATTTGCTTTATTAGTTCTCGAGTTATGCAGAAATGTGTGTTTCATTTATTTGAGAGCCCCCTCCTCTCCTCCAGAAAGCGTAAGAGTCTCAAATTATCATAGAAACATTTCTCTCCTTCAAAAACCACCATATGCCAATTTTGGTTCCATGAGCTGGATTAGTTCTCGAGTTATGCAATACATTGTGTTTCGTTTCTATTGGAACCCCCTTTTCAGAAGACGGAGGGGTCTCAAACCATCATAGAATCATTTCTCTCCTTCAAAAACCTTCATTTGTCAAATTTGGTTCCATATAATACTTACATAGCTCTCGAGTTATGCAGAAATTTGAGTTTCATTTCTATGATAGCCCCCTCCATTCAGAGGGCAGAGGGGCCTCAAACCACCATAGGAATATGCCTCTGCTTAAAAAAAATCCACATGCCAAATTTGATTCCATTTGCTTTATTAGTTCTCAGTTGTGCAGATATTTGTGTATCCTTGTTTGAGCCCCCCCTCCCCGTTCCATCTTCAGAAGGCGTAAGAATCTTAAATCAACATAGAAATATTTTTCTCCTTCAAAAACCTCTAAATGCCAAATTTGGTTCCATTTGCTTGATTAGTTCCCGAGTTATGCAAAAATTGTGATTCATTTGTATGGGAGATCCCCCCCTCCACTTTCAGAAGGTAGAAGGGTCTTAAATCATCATAGATACATTTCTCTTCTTCAAAAACCTCTATATGCCAAATTTGGTTCCATTTTCTTGATTAGTTCTCGAGTTATGAATAAATTTGTATTTCATTTGTATGGGAGCCCGCCTTTTCAGAACGGGGAAGGATCTGAAACCATCATAAAAACCTTTTTTGCTTTCAAAAACTCACATATGCTAAATTTGGTTTCTTCTGTTTGATTAGTTCTTGAATTATGTAGAAATGAGTGTTTCATTCGTACACTGATAGGCAAAATAAAATGCCCACCTCATCGGTTTTTTCAATTTCTCTCATTTACTTGGTTCAAATTAAAGTTAAAACACTGTATTTTTTTTAATTATCTTTTTTTACCCTTCTTACATCAATAGAAGGGTATTAAGATCGCTTGAAAACTCGACTTTTTATCCGAGGCCCACAGGGCCGAGTGTCATATACCATTCGACTCAGCTTGACGAACTGAGCACATGTTTGTGTGTATGTGTGTGTGTGTGTGTGTGTGTGTGTGTGTGTGCGTGTGTGTGTGTGTGTGTGTGTGTATGTGCGTGTGTGTGCGTGTGTGTGTGTGTGTGTGTGGGTGTGTGTGTGGGTGTGTGTCGGTGTGTGTGTGTGTGTGTGTGTGTGTGTGTGTGTGTGTGTGTGTGCGTTACAAATAATGTCACATCGGTTTCTCAGCCATCTGTGAACCGATTTCAATTCTGTTGACGGCAAATGGAAGCAACATTCCCAGTTCGTTACGAAGATATGAACGAAACAGTACTTGACGGCCTATTATAATAGTAATCAAGCAGTTTAGTCTCCGATCACATACTGAGCTATTTGTGTACCGATTTTAGTGTTGTTGGTGCCAATCAATGAAATCTCCAAATAACTGGTCAAAATTTCATTATGATTGGATAATCCTTCATGGAGATATGACCAAAACAATACCTGAGAGAACATAATGGTGAGATGAAAATATACTCGTTGCAGTGCAAAACCGAACAAGACCAATCACACCAATCGATGCCGCTTGCATTCTATTGTGTCAAATCTGGGGCATTGTATAGCACATACAGCGGATTAGACACACTAAGCGACTCTATAGAATTCAGGATTGATTGGCTCGAGTGGTTTTGAACTGCAACGAGTATATTCGAAAATTACACAAAGTTTCCATTTACTATAACTACACAATTTTGAGGATTAAGTATTAAGTATTCATTAATCATCTTCATTCCGTATTGATAATCGAAATTCATTCTGTGGACTAAATATACGAAATTTCTAATATTTGTGTAAATTATTCTTTTATATAATAGGTCGTTAAACACTATTAATGTCAATATTTTAATCACTTCGATGAACAATATGTTCAGGATTGACAAATAGTTCATTTTATAAACTAAATGTTTGAATATTCCTATATCTTCTTGGAATTTCTGATGATAATATGTATCCAGTACCATATTGGCCACATTTGAGTTCGTAATTCTGGTGAAGTGTAAGAAGGGTTCAGTCTCACCCTCGGTGGATTAATGCGGGTTTTTTATATTCTTTTTAAGTTTCACTTATGGAATACTGCAAAAAAAGGAGTTTTACTTAAAGAAACAAAAATCAATTTGTTTTGAAAAAAAAACAGTAACAAAATAAAGTGCCCACTTCATTCAGGCTACAGAAAACATATATTAAAGTAAAATAAAAGCATTTCAATAATTGATGTGTCCTCTTTTGGCCTTCAGGACCTCCTTCAGGCGCTTCGACATGCTCTCGACCAGGTTCCTTAGGTGCTGTGGATCTAGCGCTTCCCAGGCGCGCTCCAGGGCTTCAAAATAGTTATTTTTATTGGTAACGCCAGTTTTGTCAACCCTGGCATCAAGAATCGCCCACAAATTCTCGATGGGATTGAGGTCCGGGCTTTGTGGAGGCCATTCCAGCGGTTTGATCCAACAAGACCGGAAGAAAGACTTGGTCTTCTTGGTAGTATGCTTCGGGTCGTTGTCCTGCTGGAATACGAACTTCTCTTCAAGGCCCGTCTGGATCAGCGAAACCTCCAGATTTTCTCGCAGGATGTTGATGTAAGAATCTGCCGTCATTATCCCGTCGATTTTCACAATGCTTCCACTCCACCCCACGAAAAACACCCCAGACCATCACATTTCCTCCTCCATGCTTCATCGTGCCTTGGATGTGGCGCTCCTGAAGCTCCTCTCCCGATCTGCACCAAACACGAACCCGCCGCTTTCGGTTAAACAGCTCGAATTTTGATTCGTCCGTGCAGAGAACCGTTTTCCAGAACTCTAGGGGCTTTTAAGCATGCTCTTTAGCAAACTTAAGCCGTTTGGGTTTGTTTGCCTTGCTGATAAATGGGCGCTTCCGGGCAAGTTTGCTATTCAACCCCTGTGCTACTAGACGGCGACGAACAGTTCGACCGGAAACTGATAACTGAAGGGTTTCCCGGATCTCGCGGACAGTTACCTTCGGGTTCTTCTTGACTTCGCGCATGATCTTGGTGTCCGTTCTCGCATCCGTTTTCCGCTTCCTGCCTCTGCCAGGGCACTCCACCACTGATCCAAACGTTTTAAGCTTCAGAAGAATTTTGCCAACCGCTGCTTTACTGATACTGTACTTCTTAGCGACAACCCGGTGCGATTCACCGTTTTGTACATCACGAACGACCAATTTTCGGATACACAAGGGAATTGCTTTCGAAAGCACTGCGTTCTCCATTTTTTTCAATTGCATCAAATGCGATCACGTATACAAATGCACCAGGTTGAGCCGTTTGCTTCAAAACATGTCAAAATATCAAAACATAAACAATCGAGGGGTCTTCCAATGGAAACTTATCGAAAACATATCGATTTTTGAAGTGGGCACTTTATTTTGTCACTGTTTTTTTTTTCAACACAAATAGATTTTTTTTCTTTAAGTAAAACTCCTTTTTTCAGTATTCCATAAGCGAAACTTAAATAGAATATAAAATATAAAATAAGAAAAAAAAAACTTCAAAAAACTGTTTACTATAATTTGAACCAAGTAAATGAGAGAAATTGAAAAAACGAAGAAGTGGGCACTCCTCGCACGGAGAATACATAACATAACAATTAATGCACTTTATTTTGCCTATCAGTGTATGGGAGCGCCCCAGAGAAGTGAGGGGTTTTAGCTATCATTAGAACCTTCCCCGGCCCAAAAAATTCCTGCATACAAAATTTCACGCCGATCGGTTCAGTAGTTTTCGAGTCTATAGGTTCAGACAGACAGACAGAAATCCATTTTTATAAATATATAGATTAAGCTGAGTCAAGAACACATAGAAAAAAAATATTAATTTTAACATGCGCATAAAATTTCACCTCGTTTAATGCCAAGCCAAAGGAGGCGTAAACAATGAAATTGTTTGCAATCTTTCATGCGCCATACCACAATGTTTGCAATCTTTTATACAACAGGCTAGATTCAGGCGTTATCTGGCTTAAATTTACATGAAATATCCCATTATTTTCTGCTAAAACTAGCATTCCCTTTATGAGCATTAGATAATGCAGAAAGTTCAATGTTTAGATTTAATTCTTAACAAATATACCAAATCAATGCTGTTTAGTGCACACAAAACTCGATTTTTTTTTATCCATGTCTGCAAACAAACCAACACTTATACATATTAAACGAATAAATCCAAACCATGTAAGTGTTCGAATAAAACTAACAATCGAAAAGCATAAACCATTCCTTACATATCAAACACTACACTGGCAGCACTGCACTGTCACCACCCCTCCCGGAAAACTCCCACTGCATGGCGTTGTTTTAAGCAGACGAAGAACCGTAGAAAAACCAAACGGCTGGAAGGTACACATTTCAGATGGACGTCGGTCGGACCAGTCGGGGCTTTATGTTTGCACAGGACACTGCAAATATACGCTTGTCCCAACCCACATAGCCACCCATACAAACATATATACACACACAAACACACACACGAACTTCGAGGCCAGGGAAAAAGGTCGCTCGAGAAGGATTTTCTGCCCACATCCCACCCTACACACATTGTCGGATGTTTGCTGTCCGTTCTGCCGACTCGATCCTTCTACTTGCCATTAGGAATAGCTGCCTGTGTATGTGCGGAATGGAAAACTCATGTGTGAATGTTTGCCGGTGTGCGGTATTTTTAAAGCACGTCTTCTTCGTTCCCCTCGTCGTCGGCGTCGTCATCGTCGGACAGAGCTGGCCATAAAATGGAAAACTGTAACTTGCGCCGCTCGGACCGTTTTGAAGTGTTATGGTTTGGGTTGTGAGGGGGAGGTGGGTCGAGGTGTTGCCATTATAAGGGTGAGACCGAACACGGAAATGGTCGGCATGTGTTAACAAGATACCGGGAATTTTTGTGCTCAGATAGATGAATATTGAGATTTCCTTGGGAAAATTTTGGGGGGTGGGAAGGTGCGGTAGAAGCAGGGAATGGATAGATGTGTTGCTATGAGAATCCTTTTCGGCCCGAATTGTCCTTGCACGTTTCCTTGATTTCCTTTTTTCTGCCTTTCCGGAATATGTGTCCTCGTTTGAAATCAGCAGAAGGCTCAGCCCGAAGGTAGAATGTAGGAGGGACAGCAAATATTTTATTTAATAGAAATAAATGGACAAGGGTTCACATGGTTTCGTCCTACGTGTGTCCTTTTCGGGTTAATCGGATACGGCGAAGGAAGGAGATTGTGCTGGAAACGGCTGGACGCAGGCAAAAGGGGCAGCAAGGAGAGCAAAAGTTTATGCGTAGGGAAATCGATGGGATACGGACGGTTATCTGCAGTGTAAAAATGCAAATTTAATATGATAATGGAGGTATTTCAGGTTTATGACGGACAGGATGCTTTATCCTGTTAAACTCAGTGGCATTGGGACTTAGCAATCGGAAATGTATTCAAATAGTTCGGACAACGGTATGGTAGACTTAATGAGTCACAAAAAGGGTTCGGTTGGAGAGTTGTGACTCTTAAACTGAAGACAGTTTAAGAGTGCAACTGGAAATGCTTGAATCTAAGAGCTGTCACGGTTTTTCAGATCTTCAGCAATTGTATATTTTGAAGTTAAAATTAAGTCTTTGTCATGTTCATGCTTTTGGTGGAGGCCTGATTATCTCAAGAAGTAAAATATTTTTGTTTAAATACTGAACTCAACAGGTTGGGCACCGAGCAAAGGATTATACCAAGTTGATAACAAGTTCTAAAACCAGGTTATCATTTTTGATCACTGAATATGTTATCATTGAGGCTGAGTAAACAGCCAAAATAACAGAACGAATAACAAAAGAATAACTTATTTTGTTATCACTGCGAACAACTTGATTACAAATCCTGTATTGTAAGCAAATTTATTGAAATAGTAACAAATTATGTTATCAATTTGATATCAAATGCTCATGCTAATAACTGAAAAAAAATGTTTGATTACAAGCAAAATTTCTTGTTCAAATATGCTGAAAATATTTACAGTTTTACGATTCAACTTATAACGTTCATGAAAAATAGTGTGTTCAAAATGATAACATATGATAACAAAATTTGCCAATGGTGATAACTAAATATGTTATCCGATAACAGCGGAAATCAAAACGATAACTGCGATAACAGAACTTGTTACTTATATGATATCGGCTTGTTATTTTCCTCTGCTAGGGTAACCTCTGAATGAATCGTATTTAATGAAACCTTCATTAGAAGAACCGCTCAAGGGATAAATCTGCTAGTAACATGCAGCAGTTTTTTGCAGACTGAACATCAATACACTGAAGTTTTTTTATACGTGGTTTTTTTACGCGGTTTCAAAAAACTGCGAGAATCGATGTCACACATCTGAACCCTAAACGATGTATCCGTCCTGTCGATAAAGACATTACACAAAAGCTAAAACCACGACTTGGATTTGATTTAGAACTTAGATTTTTCCAGTAGACACTAACCAATTAACATCGATGTTAGGCTCCACCAAAGATTCAGTAGAGCACCTTAGGCATGAGCAGGGGTATACAGAATCAAGTGTAAACACTGCAAGCATAAATATATGTAGCTCAAACAAAGAGAACCTTGGCAACTAGAATCAAAGAGCATCTAGCGGAGGTGACTAAGGCTGTCAAACAGAACGAGAAAGGAATTTCACATAACTTCAAATCAACAGTCGCAGAACACATCTTCACGGAAAATCACGACATAACGACGAATGACATCACAATATTACGGACTACATCTACACCCTGGAAATTAGACGTCGCAGAAAGCTTAGAAATAAACAAACAACAGAACACAAATCTACTAAACAAAGACCAAGGCAACGGTTACACATGGCTCTTCAACTTAATACCCAAACGACATCAAACCCGACGAAGCGGAGCACCCGCTGCTACACAATAAGTAGGTTAGGTATGGATAGAACAAAAAAAAAAAAAAAAGTGAGGTAGATATTAAGTACACTTGTTTTTGAATCAGGATAGATATAAACAAAATAATAATAAGATAGGTATAAACAACATAATGATAGGTAAACGTTTTGTATTTAGAAAATAGTATATATACGGCAGGTGGCGAAGGTTTTCTTTAAGTCGAGTTATTAGTACGAGACACTGAAGAAGTCTGCACATTGTAGACGAAATACGCGTATCTGTCGAAGATAAGCAAAGGTAGTTGGAATTAAATGGAAGATACTAATTCTTCTTCTAATTTCTAGTCAAGGAAATAAAAATTATATTTCATATTCATATTGAAAGGATATGGTCATAAAAATGTATTGGTGGTGGAAAAACATGGTTCCAGTAACATTGGCCACCGGGAATCTGCTACAAATGGATAGAGGTTGTTAATTCAATGTGTGAACAAAGCAGTCCAGAGTAGTTATAGAGAGTTTTCGATTTCGGCTAAATTTCTCAGTGTGTCATTCGTCGTCTTTTGACATAATCATATTAGTTCCAAATCATGCCGCAGAGATGGCGCTGCAGTCAGTCTTTTCTAAATTAGGCGCTAGAGATTTACCGTCTCGGGCAAAGTTTCTCAGTATGCCATTCGTCGTCTTTTGACATTATCATATTAGTTCCAAATCATGCCGCAGAGATGGCGCTGCAGTCTATCTTTTCTAAATTAAGCGCTAGATATTTGCCGTCTTCGGCAAAGTTTCTCAGTATGTCATTCGTAGTCTTTTGACATTATCATATTAGTGCCACCTCATGCCACACAGATGGCGCTGCAGTCTATCTTTTCTAAATTAAGCGCTAGAGATGTATGTATGTTGTTTGTCGTCGTTTGACTTTGTTATATTTGTTCCACATTGTGTATACTGTAGAGATGGCGATGCAGATTATCTTTTCCAAATGAAGTGCTCAAGAGTTACCGTCCGTGGCAAAATTTCTCAGTATGTCATTTGTCGTCTTTTGACACTGTCATATTAGTTCTTATTTATGCCGCAAATATGGCAGCGCCATCTCTAAGGTACGATCTGGATCTAACGTGATTATATTGAATGCTTTTATTATATACAATTAACATCTTTGCTAAAGACAGCACCTTCCTAGAGCTCGATTTGGCAATTTAGATGGGGGCTCAATTTGGAACTAATCTGATAATGTCAAGTGACTATATTTTACATTCTCAACAACTTTACTGAGAATGGCAACTCTCTAAAGCTTCATTTGGAAAAGATATTTTACTACGCGGTCCGTTATTTCAAAAAACGACGTGAGAAAACCGCGTTATTTAAAAAAACACAACGTAAAAATAGTCAAGTCACAATATACGTGAAAAAAATTTAATTGTTGGTGTTGATTGTAAATTTCCCAATTAAGCCTCAGAACAATACTTTTTAGAACAACAAAAAATGTTGTTTACAGTTTATTATATGTGCTGATGTAATGATACTGATCGTGGATTTTGGTAGAAATCCAGCAATATGGGTCAAACTTCTTAGAATTTCTTCAGCAGATTGATTTTTCTTGTTTTGGGTCCATCGGATGTATGATACTTCAAGTGGCCAGTCCGGAGGAAGTTCCCCAAGGGTCCGTGGCTGGTCATAGGCATTTTTCAATGGAACCATAAAAATATGTGTATCGAACTGCTTCAAATGTTCTCAAGCGTTTGTTGCTTGTAATCCTAAGTTCACCAGACAAGTAGGCCTTGGAGTGACCGTTTGTCCCTAAACCGGTCATTCCGAAACAGGTTCCCGTGAGGCCTGGAGTAGTCAAAAACATTGTCTGAAGTAAACCCTGCCGATATGGGTACCAAATTCGTGAAAAGTAAGATGTCAATTTGTCAATTTGTCAATTTTTTGTGATCATTTGATGATTTGTCCCTGAGCCAGTAATTCCGGGACAGGTTCTCGTGAGGCCTCGAGTGGCCATAAACATTTTCTGAAATAAACCCTTGCAATATGGGTATCAAAATTCATGAATTTTCTTCAGTAGGTTATTTGTCAACGTTTCGTGACCATTTGATGATTTGTCCCCGGACTGATTATTCCGGAACAGGTTCCCGTATGGCTTCGATTGGCCATAAACATTTTGAGAAGAAAGGTCTGGCAATATGGGTATCAAAATTTATGAAATGTCTTAAGTAGGATATTCTCAACGTTTTATGGACATCTGACGACTTATCAACGTAACGGTCATCCTAGTACAGTTTCCCGTATGCCAAACATTGCCGAAGTTTCCTTTAAAATTTGTTCATGGCCACTCGAGGCTTCACGGGAATCTGATCCGGAATGGCCGGTCCGAAGACAAATCATCAAATGCCCCCAAAACGTTGGGAAATATCTTACTGATGAAATTTTATGAATTTTGATACCCATACTGCTAGGGTTTCCTTCTAAATTTGTTCATGGCCATTCGAGGCCCCACGAATACCTGTTCCGGAAAACTGGTTTGTGGACAAATATCCTACTGAAGAAATTTCATGAATTTTGATACCCATATTGCCGAGGTTTTATTTTGAAAATGTTTATGGCCACTTGAAGGCCCACCGGAACCTGTTCCGGAATAACCAGTCTGAGAACACGTCATCAAAAGGCCACAAAATGTTAACAGATATCTTACTGAAGAAATTTCCTGAATGTTGATACCCATTTTGCTGAGGTTTCCTTCTGTATATGTCCGTCGCCACTCTAGGCCTTCTGGAAACCTGTTCCGGAATATCCGGTCCGGGGACAAGTTGGCATATTGAGGTATATGGAATAGAAATGTATTTTAAGGAATTATTCCAAAGGTTTTAACAGTCTTTTCCAGAAATTTACTTGATATTCCCAAATAGTGTCTCCGTACCGAACCCCGGAAACCCGGATTTACGGGAACCAGATGAATCCAAACGAACGTTGCTGCCAATTTCCATAAAGCAGATGAGTTTCTAAGTCTAACGGTGAAAACAAAACAAAAATCGGCCAATATTTGCCAGAGTGACAACCATTTGAATTTGGTGGGTACCCGTGTACCCTGTCGGCCTGATTTACCGGTGTTGGGCACACAACTGCTAGTTGGCGTTTAAATGGCTATACAATCCAAAGCTGGAGAGAAGTGTAGTATTTGAAATTTTGACAACAATTTAATTTAGTATATTGTAGATTGTTTTTTTAACTTTATTTGAAGAAAGACCGAAGACGGCAACTCTCTAGCGTTTAATTTAGAAAAGATAGACTGCAGCGCCATCTCTGCGGCATGATGTGGAACTAATATGATTATGTCAAAAGACGACGAATGACATACTAAGAAACTTTGCCGAAGACAAAAACTCTCTATAACTACTCTGGACTGCTTTGCTTACACGTTGAATTAACAACCTCTATCCATTTGTAGCAGATTCCCGGTGGCCAATGTTACTGGAACCATGTTTTTCCACCACCAATACATTTTTATGACCATATCCTTTCAATATGAATATGAAAAATAATTTTTATTTTCTTGACTTTTTTTACGTCGTTTTTTGAAATAACGCGGTTTTTTTTACGTCGTTTTTTTGAAATAACGCGGTTTTTTTACGGCGTTTTTTGAAATAACGCGGTTTTTTTTTACGCGCTTTTTTTTACGCGGTACCATTACCGTCGTAAAATAAAACTTCAGTGTATGCAGTCCTATTGTCCATCTCTATTAAAACGTTCACGAATTGCTAAGTTAAGGGGGATACCTCATTTAGAACTTAAAAAAATCGTTTATTTTTTATTTTTGCTGTAACTGGTAGATATACTATCTGAGAATATTATCTCAAAGTTTCAAAGTGATGTTGAAAATACTTTCAAAGTTATTCCCCGTGGAACCGGCACGCGAAGATAAGCGTCACATGGACGCCAAAAACATTAAAGTGTGTTTTCTCGGAATCTTTTCTTGAAAGTCAGTAATCACGAATGCAATCGAACCGCTGCATGTAGAAAGCTCAAATTTCTTTCATTATGTAGATTAAAGTCACCGCCAAAGACTAAAATTATGACATTTCCAAAAACAAATAGATTAAAAAAAATTTCAGTTGTTTATAACGAAAAAAAGGGTAAAAATCCGACACTTGATTTTTCGTACAAAAAACTGTTGATTAATTTTAATGATTATGAACATTTCCGGATTTTAATCCCTGACCACAATTCTTACCTATATAATGAAACATGTTTTGTGTGTTTCAGATGAATAGTTTAAGATGGAGCGCAAAAAAGAAATTTGCGGCCTGAAACTGCCGGCATTTTGTGAAATTTGGAAATAGAAAAAAATTAATAATTGAGTTTAAACATGTAATCCTAGAACAGGCCGGGTAAAAAATCCTAGAACAGGCCGGGAATCGAACCCAGCCACCTCCAGCATGGTGTTGCTTTGTAGCTGCGCCTTTACTGACTGAGCTAAGGGAAGACCCCCTTAGTCGAACTCTATCCGTGATGGCAAAAACAGTGAAGCAACTCCGTTCAGAAGTGTGCGCGTTCAAAGAACGGCACCCTGCCGCGTTCAAAGGACGGCACCCTGCCGCGTCGGAAACGGACATCGTTCGGCACTTTGTGGACGCCGGATACGCCGGATACCTGGCATCTTCAACATCTTGGCACAATTGGACAACAATTAGAGCATCGACAGAAAGCCCGGTTCCGGACGGCCGACGACCCTGACCGACAAGAAGCTCCAAAGGATGCTGAAGTAGATCGAGGGAGAAGTGGCTACATCGCTGCGTGTGCTTGACGGGAGATCGGTACAACTGGCCAAACAGTGCAAAAGTACCTGGCGAACATGAACATACATGTCAGGAAGTGAAAGTCACATACACTGGTTTCAGAGCTGCAGGCAATGACGCAGCGGCAGCGGCTGAATAAGATGGTCAACTCGATTTTCCCGGCAAATCGTAACGTGTCGGTGGTGATGGACGACAAGACCTATCTCACCCTGGAGGGTAACAACTGGCAGGGCACTTCGTATTTTATTTCCCCCACGAAGAAAGTGCGCTCTGAGGTGAAGTTCATTTCCCCAAGAAGATGCTGCTGTGGCTGACAATCAGCGAGAAGGGGATGTCACAGCCGCTTTTCTTTCGCTCCGGATTAGCCGTGAACGGGGAAATTTATAATACGGAAGTTGCATCGTTCATCAAGAAATACCCTAAGGTTGAAGACACGGTGTTCTGGCCGGATCTGGCATCGATTCACTACGTGAAGCGATCGTTGGAGGAGATGGAGTGGCTGAATATCGATGTGATACCCAAGTCAGCGAACCCGCTCAACGTCCCCCAGCTGCGTCCCATCGAAAATGTCTAGGCCAGCCTGAAGTGTAAGATCCATTCCAACAATTTTGTCGCGGAAACTGAGGAGGAGTTGATCAATAAAACGAGCAAGAACTCAAAAACATGCCTACACGCATGTTTTCGTCCGCCATGGCGAATGTTCCGGTTAACTGCCGAAAGGCCGCTTGCAAGGGCGTAGACTTTTTTTGCAAGTAAGCTCAAATAATACCTTCCATGGGGAATTTATCAAAAGCAATTATCTGTCTTAGTTTTTTTTTATCACCATCGGAAAAAAAAAGTCCATTTTTTTAATGCAAACGTTATAAGGCTTAGGGGAAACTCTTGAACGGATATTGGAAAAATTAGCAAAAATTTTTCAACACAAGCTAAATCTTCTTTCCCTTAATCAGCTGAGGTAACTTAGAGACAGCAAAAGAATTTCTACACTCTTAGAAAACATCATGTAAATTTAAGTCTTCTTGGATACATATGAAAGAAGCGGCCGTTCGATTGAAATTTGCGTCTATTATTTAAATTTTAAGACCAGAAAAACTCCAAATGAAGACTTACATGACATGACGTAAAAATAAGCTAAGGTACACAAAATGACATTTTCCGAATGCTGCTACTGTTAATGCAAATACAAATGCTTCTTGCTGCCAATTTGTTTTTTTATATATTTATTTATTTTCCGTCGGCCTATTTCCTCACATGGTGACAATCACCGACGCCAGGGAGACCACTCCACACCTGGACCCTACCTAACGACTCATGACTATGAACCGGAACCAACGTCTTAACTTCCATTCCGAAGGAAGACGTGACCAAGATTATTTCGCCTCAGAAAAACCACCGACGTCGACTGGGATTGAATCCAGACCCACTGGGGTGCCAAGTAGCAGTCACGCTTACCACTGCACCACCGACGCCGGCATGAATGGGTGGTTGAGAGACGAGAAAATATGCTACAAACTGTAACACAGTGAGAGGGTACAGGGGTACCCTAATTTTAAATACTAAATCGAACAACCACTGATTATCCTAAACATGCCATTGTATGAAGGCCCAAAAAGGGGTTTGGTGGCTCGAACAACAAGACTGAACAATTGGTCATAAGAGCAAGCTATCTAACATGAGGATGGGGATTTGGCATTCCCACTCTCCCCATCCAGTGTGCTTCAATCGGGTGCCCTGATGGTCCCTCCCATTCCCATGAATGATTTATATAATAGTGTAAATATTTTTGAATGAAAAATACTGCAATTATTTGTGTCTATTATACACCGATCCAATATATTCTCATACAAAATAAAACTATTTTTATCTCAAATCGATAATCCAGATCTTATTGATAACTTGGCTCATTATTTTACAATATAATACTGATCAACAACAGCATATGTTTTAGAATAACACCGCCTTTAACCTTCTTTACCAGCTTCAGACGTTTTTCGAAACCGTCACAGGCGGCACGCACGACTTTCGTCGGCATTTCGTCCCAAATTCGTTTGATTTCGGTTTTGAATTGGTTCATATTAGCCACCCTAAAGGGTTATACCGTCAAAATTTGGTCAAGGGAAAACGCGTGTAAATCGGTGAAATCGTTTATTTAAAAAATCAAATTAAATTTCTTTTTCAAGTTCAATTAGTATAAAATTCAGGAAAAATATTCAGTTAGGCTTCCGCTTTTCCAAATCCGAATTGCCGGGCCTTACGCTTGACCCCTGCCATCAGATTTTGTACAGCCACCTTGTCCACCTTCTTCGCCGCAGAAAGCCAGTTTGCCTTGAACTGCTGCTCGTCCTTAGCAGTTTTTTTGGTTCACTTTAGGTTCCGCTTGACAATAGCCCAGTATTTCTCAATTGGGCGGAGCTCTGGCGTGTTGGGAGGGTTCTTGTCCTTGGGAACCACCTGCACGTTGTTGGCGGCGTACCACTCCATGGCCTTTTTACCGTAATGGCAAGATGCCAAATCCGGCCAAAACAGTACGGAACAACCGTGTTTCTTCAGGAAAGGCAGCAGACGTTTATTCAAACACTCTTTCACGTAAATTTCTTGGTTGACAGTCCCGGAAGCTATGAAAATGCTGCTTTTCAAGCCACAGGTACAGATGGCTTGCCAAACCAGATATTTCTTTGCGAACTTTGACAGTTTCGTGTGCTTGAAAATATCTGCTACCTTTCCCTTCCTTTTGCCGTATAAAACTCCTGTCCCGGAAGCTGCTTGTAGTCGGCTTTGACGTAGGTTTCGTCGTCCATTACCACGCAGTCAAACTTCGTCAGCATCGTCGTGTACAGCCTCCGAGATCGCGCTTTGGCCGTCGTATTTTGTTTATCATCGTGATTTGGAGTCACTACCTTCTTGTAAGTCGATAGTCCGGCTCGTTTTTTGGCTCGATGCACGGTTATAGACGATACACCCAGCTTATTTGCGGCATCTCGGAGAGATAGGTTAGGGTTGCGCTTGAAACTACCGGCAACTCTCTTTATCGTCTCAGCGGCTTCCGGTTTTCGATTTCCCCCCGATCCAGACTTCCTGGCTGTCGACAAACGTTCCCAAAACACTTTAATTACATTTGTAACGGTTGATTTGGCAACTTTTAGCGATTTTGCCAACTTTGCGTGCGAGTAGCTCGGATTTTCACGATGCGCGAGCAAAATTTTGATACGCTGCTCTTCTTGCTTGGACGGCATTTTGACAACTGAAGAGTGAATTCCAAAATCAAAATAGGAGCAACATTCTTCACACACACACCTTCAAAATGAGGGGTGTTCAGGTTTTTTAAATGCAAAATTGAAAGAAATACGTCAAGTTGATATTGACCAAATTTTGACCGTATCGCCCTTTATGTTCATTCACCTTCGCCAGCATGTATGACCATACGAAATAATCCAACGGATTCAGATCTGGTGAACTGGGAGGTCATTAATTCTTGTCCAAAAAGTCGGTCAAATTTTCTCGGCACCAGCCCTGAACCAGATTTGAGGTATGCGATGGCGCTCCGTCCTGCTTAAACACATAGTGATCATCTTCAAACACCTCTTGTACATATGGCTTGACAGCTTTCTCCAAAATTTCCGTTTTATAATATACGGCACGCCTTTTTCGATGAAATCCAGAGATTATTGGCCCCGCTTGCAAATTCCTCCCCAAACCATCACTGACGCAGCACTTTCGAACCGTGGGATATTCCTATCACTCTCTGGAACAGTTCTCGATGAGAGAGCTCACAATCTGTCGTTCTGGACAATGTAGGATAGTTGCAAGACGAATAACTTTTCGTCGGAAAAGATAAATTCTACCCCACCGTGCCGCGACAAAATCAGACTTGCTCTTTCGAGTCGTTTCTGCTTAAAAGGTTCCGAAACTCCGTAAACCTTACGTTTCTTGAAAGCTTGGAATCCGAGGTCATATTGCAGTATATTGTGCATTGACGATCTCGAAATAATCAGATCTGCGGCCATTTTACGTACAGAACGCAGTGATATTCGTCTTATCTGTTCCTTGACCACTTTAAGAACTCGTGCATCCACACCGTACGAGTACGACCGGATCTCTTCCAGTCATCCAACGAGCAGGTGCCACGGTACCTTCGGATGGTTCGGTACATAAAATACTGCTTTACATCGAGGTTTTTCAAATTTCTGCCCGCTCACCTTTCCAATAAATTTATATTTTATTTAATATTATAATTTATATTTGAGCACTTCGTTTGCATGAAAATTACTGCTTATAGACATGTATTAATGTTTTTATCGTGGACACAAACCTAAGTTCTAAATCAAATATTTTATTTAATACTAGGTTTTATATTCTATTATAATCTAGACATTTTTAATACACTGAAACAAACTAAACATAACTTTTAAGTAATGAAACTTACGTCATGGTGGGGTTTTTAACAACTTCCATGGCTTTCAGTACTGCCATGGCAATAAATGGAACGTCTATATATTTCAGAACAAAAGTTTGCTTTTTTCTTAAATAATACCTCGTTTGGCAAGAAATTTGCTCGTGTGGCAGAAAAACCAAACCATTTGAAAGAACTTACGATGACAGCCCTTTGTTTTGAATCGATTTGAAGTCGTGTCACTATGCTGACACCGTGGCTTGAGGCTAATTAAGTTAATGTTATTTCAAAACCTGCCAATCCCAATAGTCCAGATTTATGCCCAATCAAATGATAAAGGACTTTGAAGAAGCAGGCGCTTTCCGGATAGAATCAGAAATGTCAATCATTAAGGAGTCTATTCAAACCCCTTTGGCAGGAGTTAAGCGTAAAGTTCGAAATTTTTATATCAATGCAGATAAATGAAGTTTTTAACGAGTTAATTTGTGAAACTAATCTCAAAGTTTTGAAGAATAAAATTGTTATATATTTAAAAAAAATCCATCAGAAATAAAAACTTAAGAATGAAAAAAAAAATCCCTTACTTGACCAAACATGAAGAAACCCCCATCACGACTGGCGTCATCGTTATGCCCACTTGCTCTTACAACGCACATGATAACGTCCGTACACACTCACGCACGAAGTAACATCGGCTTAGCCACCCCATCCGCATCGTCAACCAACGACGATGACATTGGACGCTGGTGCTGGGAAGGAGAAAAAAAATCTCATCTTCTTATGGCATGATTATAAAATTTTTGCTGACTGTCAAAAAATATGATAGCAACATTCCTCTTCCTCCGGCTTCCTTCCCATCAGTTGGTTTGCCCACCGTGTGGCAAGGATTATGGACTGTCTTCTCGGTTCTTCTGATAGCTTGAAAGGGAAAAAAAAATCTGAATGACCCTTTTTGTATAAATGATACATGAAAATATTACTTGAATGTGCGAACGTGTGTGCGCGCACCGAAGTAGTATCCTTTCGTATGGGACACCGGGGCAAGTGAGAATGCGGAGTATGTGATCATTGGGTGAGACTTAATTTGTTAACGTTTGCATTAAAAACATGGACAAAAATTGGTGATTTTTCATGGGTTAACCCACGGAACGGAAGGGCAACTTAGAACGAAAATTGCTGTGTCTCGATTTTATTTGTTTACACTCATTCTATTTTTACAGAAACGACAAATCAACTGCTATAAGTGGTATATTTGCTGCCATATGATCATCACAGTATGCTCTGGTTACATGAAAAAAAAACAACAACACCTTATTTTGTGATTTTTCCATTTTATTCTGATAATATAATCAAAAAATATTATTACTACTTAAAGCTTTGAGTTGTGGGATACATTTCTACAATCTGATGTAATAAAATGTTCGGAGCAGATGAATATATGGTTGCTATCGTGAACACTCGTACCAATAAACTACAACCAATTCTGCCTGTTTTCAAATCCCCTAGAAGTACGAATACGGTGATAAATTATTCTTAATACATTTATGATACACGTACTTCTAAGTCAGTGCAAAAAAAACATTGTTGGATGCTGATGTGCTGAATCAATTCGAAATAGCTCAATTCTTTCCCCGAGTTAAGGTCTGTATCCGCAATAATCCGGACACCTCAAAACATGAATAAAACATAAATTTCACATTATATTTCCGTCGTAGTTGTTTATTTAAGAATGATGGGATGTGTTTTAACAATTCGTGAAGACAAAACATAGTTATTCGGTATTTGCATAACATTTTCGAACTTTGCGCTTAACTTCATCCATTAGGGTTTGTACAGAATCCTCAGAAATCGTGTCCAAATTTGCTGAAAGTGTTTGATGTCTTTGATTCCTTGCTTCTTATCTTTCGATTGGTCATAGCTCTGGGCAATTTGCGGGTTTGAGGTTTTTGTTACAATGTTCACTTGATTTGCTTGGTACCACTCCATCACAGTTTTAGCATAGTGGCATGATGCCAAATCGGGCCAGAACAAAGGTTTTTCTTTGTGACTTTTGATGAAGGGTAGCAATCGCTTCTGCAGACACTCTTTCTTAAAGATCTTCTTGTTGATTGTGCCTGTAGTGACGAAAGATTTACTCTTTTTGCCACACATGCAAATTGCTTGCCACACAAGGTATTTTTTGGGAAATTTCAATGCCTTCTTCGTTCTGAAATGCTCTGCTGTAGCATTTCTGGCCAGAGCAGAATAAAAAGCCAGCACTGGAAGCTGCTTGAAATCCTCCAGGACATAAGTTTCATCATCCATAACAACGCATGAAAACTTCGTCAAATATTCGCAGTACAAACGTCGAGCCTGTGATTTTGCTGCCAAGTTCTGTTTGTCGTTGCGATTTGAAACTGTTTTTACTTTGTTTTGAATTACAAACGTTGTTTTGATTTTTGGACAAAACCAGGCGACATCCCTATTTTACGAGCCACCACTCGAATGGAGAGATTTGGGTTTTTCGATAATATCCTTTTCACCTTTTGGTCCATGACAGGATCAGCGCGTCCAATGTTTTTGTCACTTCTCGGTTTCCTCGCCATCGTCAAACGTTCCAAAAATGATTTGAGCACATCGTGAACAGTGAATTTAGGCAAATCCAATGTTTTTGCAAGGTCCCGTATTGACAAGTTAGGATTTGCCGTACGCCCGTACAAAATTCGCTCGCGCACTTGTTTTTCTTTCGTCGCCATCTTGAATACTACACATGAAATGTAAACATCAATCGAAGTCTTTTTCAACATAGACTCTCAGCTATACCACAGTGAATTTTCCTACGTGCAATATTTCAAAAGTTACAATGATTGGAAGGTGTCCGGATTATTGCGGATACAGACCTTATTCTCTGTTTTTCAGGTATAACAAATACGCAGACGACGTCACTAAAATAACCCGTTGGGTAAACAATTCGTGTGGAACAAAGAGACCGGAGAATTAATGTCAATCTCTATCGGTTGCTGTACAGAACCGCCATTCGTAAAGTACCGAAAGCTGTCAGTGTTTTCATGTATCTTCATTTCAATCTTATATTTTGCTGAACTTCGTTCTTCAACACTTTCTTTCTTCATCGGAAGAATTCTCTAAAACGTTGTATGAAACATTTCTCGAGTACTTTTTCAAACAGACGTATCTAATTATGTAAACAAAGAGGGGAGGTAAGATTCAAACGTTAAATTTTTGAAACCGTTAGTACTTTCATGCAAACTAGGACCAGGAATAACATTTCCCTAAAATAATAGTGAGGCTACTTTCCGAGTGAGTGCTGAGAGTTTTGAGAAATTTACGCTTGAATTTTGCTTCCCCTCTTTACTTACAAAATCAAATACGTCTGTTTAAAAAAGTACTCGAGATTTGTAGATCATTGCAGCTACGACTATGTCAAAATTTCCAATCAACACAAGTTCAATGCACCAGTTGCTGATCAAAAAAGTTAGAGTCAAATTAACATTCATGAATTTCAAACCCATTTTGAACAAAACCATAACCTTTGCCAAACAGTTGGTTTTAATATCCCAGAACATACCTCTCATTTTGAAGGTCTGCCCGTTGCGTTTGCGTTTGCGTGTATCTGACAGTTTATCCACAAGTTTTCTAACTGGAAATGCTCCTGATTGACTTCACACCGCAAGTCGCAGAGTTTTTTTTCGATTCTTTTCTTTTCCGTGTCAGTAAACGGAATTTCACATGGCTTCAGGATAGAAAAAGAAATAATTTTCGAACACGATACCAACCTTTACGTGTTATATCAAATTGCTTATTATTTTCAACCGTGGAATCAGCTGTTAAAGTGGCTGAAAAAAAACAGGGGTTTGTTAATTCATAAGCAGTATAAATATCTGAGCATAGACTTCTCTAAATTCTTAAGGGTGAGGTGGTGAGGTGTGATCTGTGTGATATATGGTATGAAAAAATCGATGTACGTACACATCCAATTTCTTATTCACACAAAAGAAAAGTCAGAGAAGTCTATTTAAGATCAATTCATTAATATTATCTTTTTATTTATATTTATCTAAACTTGGAGCAGATTAAAATATTTTCCGTGTAAACACTGAAAATTAGCTTTCACTCGTTTCGTAAACATGGATTTGTACATAGAAGAAATGTATCGTAAAATGTAAGGAACATTCATGTTTCTTATCATCTAACAAAATAATATCATTATACACCTTTTTTGTACAATGCACAAATTGAATTTCGTGAAGACCAACCAATCACTGCTTCTCTTCGACCGTACTCAAAAATATCGGTGTTGCTGCTGGGATGGCGGGAATCACTAATTTATCCTAAAATAGAAATGAAAATGCTGTCGAGAGTTAGAACGTCATGCACAATAATCAAGTAGCTTCTCACGAGTCAATATGGTTTAGTGAGAACAACCGCGGACTCAATAACAGCTCATCCCTAAAATAGAGGTAGAGATGGATTGGAAAATGGCTTGGAATCCACCATTCCACCGTGTTCCGCGTTGTGAAGATGTTCCAGAAGACGAAGATCATGGAGCGGCACGCTGCAAGCGGCCGAAAACCGAAAACGGAATACCCAGAGAAGGCGTGGAAGATAAGGCAGTACTTTAAGAATAACCAGAACCTTTCCTCCCGAGACGTGGCCAACAAGGTCAATTCGTCGAAGTGGTTCGTCCAGCAGACCATGAAGCGGGCTGGACTACGTGTTTTTAATGTCAGGATGGCGCCAAACTGGACTGACAAGCAAAACACGGTGACCAAATTACGTGCGCGGAAGCTGTACCGTGAGTGGCTGGTCAAGCCAGGCTGTCTCGTCATGGACGACGAGACATATATCAAGGTGGACACCAAACAAATCCCCGGCCTCGAGTTTTTTGTCGGTACGTCCCGCATGGACGTTCCGGAGAAGTTCCGGACGAGTTCGTTACAACTGACACCATAAATGGGCAGATTTATGGAGAGGAATGCTTGCAGAAGCGCTTGCTGCCCTTCCTCCGCTCTCACCGTAGTCCCACGCTATTATGGCCGGATCACGCTTCGTGTCATTACGCCAAGCCTGTAATGGATTGGTACAAAGCGACGAAACGAACCCACCAAATACACCAGAACTTCGTCCGATCGAAAAGTTTTGGGCGATAATGAAGAAGAAGTTGAAGAAAAGCGGAAAAAAACATTCAAAACCGATGAAGCTTTGAAGAAATACTGGGAAATATTGTGTAAGGAAGATGGACAAAGCCTCGCCCAAGATCTCACAAGCAGTGTTAAGAGAAATGTACGAGATTCAGCTTGGGGGAGGAAATTCAATACATATATGAATTATCCCAAAGCATAGCATATATATAGTTATTTAATCTGTGAAAATTTGAGAAGTATCCGATTTAAAATGAATTTTTGGTGATCATTTTTGTGTGTCTCATTTTTTCCGAGTCCAGTCTTTATATTATGAGGCGATAAAGAAGATTTGTCAGTCGTTCATGCAACCACCAGAGCGGCGCGTCTTTTGATTGGTAATAAATTATTCGTAGCTCTTGGTAATGTTTTCGTAGAATGAATGAATGTTCTTTATGTGTCAACAAATGCTTAGGGCTTTTGACAGTTGCTCGTTTGTTAGGTTAGGTTCCTTAAAAGTACAAATCAGTTTCGCTGCAGAAAACAACGAATAGATTTGTTAAGGAGTGTATCGAATATAAGCTATCCACATACATTTGCGTTGTACGCATGTATTTGTGATAGTTTTTTAACGGGTGTCCACTAAATAATGAGAACGAAAAGAATGGGTCAGGAAAAAAATACCAGTGAAGTTTTGTTCAAACTGATTTATTTTATTAAAAGGGTCAACTTAAATCTTCAAACTAAGTTTAGTGAATATTGTCATATGGTCCGTGGTCCGCCGTGCGGCTAGCTTAGTCGTTATGCTGGAACATGACCGTTGGACGGCAGCCACATCGATTTTCGGATGCAGCTTTTGATCCTGTTGGTAAGTTGCTTGGTGTTCTTGGCCTTCAATTATCCTTGTATACCATGGAGCTCAAAGACCGAAGAAATCCTCGATAGGACGGCACTGTGGCAAATTTGTCGGATTCCGGTCTTTTGGGACATATGGTATATTTTGGCTCTCCAAAAACGTTAGCGTTTTTTGCGTAGTGCGATGATGCCTTGTCCGGCCAAAACACGTATTTGCCATCCGAGTGATGTTGTTTAAGAAATGGGATGAGTATTTTCTGCAAACACTCTCTTTGGTACACCTCCTGGTTGATGGCCAAACCGCTTGGTTTGAACCACGGCTTCGAAATACCCTTATCGGATATTACGATGTATAACATAACCTTCGATTCAAATTTGTGCTTGAACTTATACATTACTTTTGGAGGAGTAGTAGATTTGTCCTTAGTGTAGAATCGGTCGTTTCCGGTATCTGAGACTTCGAAAGAGGAAAGTAGCTTTCGTCGTCAGAACGAAAGATTTTCCGCCGTAATTCCGAGTCATCCAGCGGCATTGGGATTTCACGGTTTGAATCTGCTCATCTGTGTACTCTGGGGATCTGGTTTTCTTTCTACACACTATTCCTTCTTTCTTTGGCGTCTTGCAGATGAGTGACTTCGAACAATGGAACTTTCGGGCTGCTTCCCGTTGACTTACCGAATCCTTGTTGTTGAACATGCTGCGCAGCGAGCGGAGCGTTTTCTCATTCATTATTTTCGCTGGACGGCCGCAACCTTTCTTCCGGGTTACTCTCATGCATGCCAGGATACGGTATACGGTGGATACCGGAACTTTTCACGACAAAAATGGTCCACCGTGTATTTTTTCCACGATCTTCGTTCGCTTGAAAGAATTGTACAACGCGCGCGCTAGTTCTTCCTGTTTCGACGGCATGCTGAACACGACTGAACATGTTAGAGTGAAATAAGAGTGTATGAAAATTTTCTGGAGAGTGCAACGATTCATTCATCTAAAGTGACATTTCTATGCGGCCGTTTTTGTTCTGATGGAAAAGTATTGAAATCATTCTCATTTTTTAGTGGACACCCGTTATGCTCTGAACACTGCATGCTGTGCGTTTGACTGTCAGCTTTCTTTTGTTTACTTGTTTGTGCGGTTCAAATTCTGCGTTTTCAAAATGTCGCGTATTGAAAAGGAAGTGAAAATTAAGGTTCTGGACACATGGCTAAGTGAGAAGGGTATTACTAAACGAAAGTTGGTGAGGCGGTTTGGAATTCATCATGCGAGTGTTAAAATTATCATTAATAAGTTTGGGGAACACTATTCTTTGGATGAGCTACCAGGAAGAGGCAGAAAACCCGGTTCTTCCAACCCGCAACTGGAGCAGAAAGTGGTATCTCTAATCATGAAGAACAAATCAATGTCAATACGTGATTTGGCCAAAAAAGCAAGAACGAGTGTCGGAATGATCCAGCGTATCAAGAGGTGCAACCACCTGAAGACCTACAAGAAGCAGAAAATCTCGAAACAAAGTGCAGAACAGAAGAAACGAGCAGCAACAAGGGCCCGGAAATGTTATTCGCGTCTTTTGCAGCGTCCGGATGCATGCGTTTTGATGGATGATGAGACCTATGTAAAGGAGGACTCAAAAACCCTTCCAGGTCCACAATACTTTACTGCCGTCGTTGGGGAGGATGTGAGCGATGCGGACAGGTCGATTCAAGTGGAAAAATTCGGTCGAAAGATTCTGGTATGGCAAGCACTATGTTCCTGTGGTTTGAAGTCAACCATTTTTTACACTACCGGAACTATAAATGCGGAAATCTATCGATCTGAGTGTCTCCAGAAGAGATTGTTGCCTTTATTAAGAAGCATACTACACCTCCACTGATTTGGCCGGATTTAGCGTCAGCTCACTATGCCAAAACCACTCACAATTGGCTTGCGAAAAAGGGTATAGATTTCGTTGAGAAAAATATCAATCCACCAAATTGCCCTCAGCTTCGACCCATCGAACGTTACTGGGCAATCGTGAAGAGGGTCTTCAAGAAGACTGGTAAGGCAGCTGGGAACATGCAGGAGTTCAAACAAATTTGGGCTCAAGCGTCCAAAAATGCGATGCAACACTTGTCCGGAACTTGATGAAGAGCATTCGATCCAAAGTTCGAAAATTCGTGAATGAATGACTTAAATTTCATCCGGTCTTCATTATGTTCAAGTTTAACCTCGTACAATAAAGGATCAATTTTTTGTATGAATAAAATATCGGTTTTCAACATAATTTGAAAGAAAGTTTGTGGATAGCTTATTTTCGATACACTCCTTAGTCCTACCTTCGATTTCGTAATATAAACAAAAACTAATTTTCAGTGCAACCGCAAGATGTCGCGACGAAGAACACTGAAACTTCATCATTATTTGTCGTTGAAGATATACTTCCGTTCTGTGGTTTGCCTTCACCCGCACTGACAAAACTATCTATGCAGCATCGATCATAGTAACCCATGAGTCAGCAGACAAAATTTGACAGCTCTATCAAACGAACTCTAACCGTGATGGCAAAAACAGTGAAACAACTCCGTTCAGAAGTGTGCGCGTTCAAAGAACGGCACCCCGCCGCGTCGAAAACAGACATCGTGCGGAACTTCGTGGACGCCGGATACGCCTGTTCTGGCATCTAAAACATCTTGGCACTATCACACATCAATCAGAGCATCGAAAGAAAGCCCGGTTCCGGACGGCCGACGACCCTAAGCGACAAAAAGCTCCAACGGATGCTGAAGAGGAAAACCGAGGGAAAAGTGGCTACATTGCAGAGTGCACTCCGGACTGGCCGTGAACGGGGAAATTGATAGTACGAAATGCCTGCTGGAAGTTGCGTCGTTCATCAAGAAGACGCGGTGTTCTGGCCGGATCTGGCGTCGGCCCACTACTCTTAGCCATAGTTGGAGGAGAAGGAGCGGCTGAATATCGATGTTGTACCCAAGTCAGTGAGCCCGCCCAACGTCCCTCAGTTGCGTCCCATCCTGACATTTTGGGCCAACCTGAAACGTAAGATCTACTCCAACAATTTTGTCACGAAAACTGACGAGGAATTGATAAATAAAACGAAGAAAGAGCTCAAACACATTCCTAAACGCATGTCTTCGTTTGAAATGACAAATGTTCCGGTTAGGTAAATACCATAAAAATGTTCCCGAAATATCTTCACAATACCAAAAAGAGGTACAACAATAGTTATTCTCTGGTATTCCCAGGGTCTCAAATAACCAGTTTTATTATCCGAAAGACGTTCTGCTTGTAACTCTTAAGTACTTTGCTTAGCTGCGCTAAGGTGCGAGTTGAACGGAACAGATACCAGTAACCTTGTAAAATTAGGAACAAATTAGTAAACACTCAGCTAGACCAACGATTTTTGAGGCCTCACTTTCCCGGTGTACCTTATCCTCCACAGCTGTCGCAAGCATCTCGTCTTCTCAAGCTGAGCCATCGTGGCAGCCGTGGTCGTGGTGGCCACTGCTTCGTCATATCCGCTTCATCCGAAATATGAATTTCTTTTGCTCTTGTTTCGTCCACGCACTGGCTGCTTCCGAGATTTTGGTGGCTGGTGAGGAATGACACATCAGCTGAGTGAGTGGGCGGATGATGAGTCGCTTCTGTTGGCTCCGTCGAATGGCTCGCTCAGTAGCTGCGATGTGCTACGATGATGTATGGAAAATGGTTTTGAATTTTGATGAAACGAATGTTATCAATTTCTACTTCTTTTTTCCTTCTTTGTTCTGCAGATGCTCTTCGACGGTTGTTGGTTTTCTTAGGAGCAAGACATTGGACTCGTTGGTTGTTCGCCTTTTCCAAGCGATTCGGCAGAGCTTTCCATCATCCGACCCTTTGAATGGACGCATTATGTATGTGTCTCATTCGGTTATGCAGCATGTTTCTTGGAGCAAGTATTTTTCCTTCGTCCTTTCCTGGGGCAATTTGCAGCGATGATCAATAAATTAAGTTTATTGTCCGATGGAAACACATGCAAATCTCAGAAGTCTTGCAGCTCAAGCTTTGAAGTAAAAAATCTTGACTCCAATACATCTGAGAGAAAATTCGTCATAATTCGTCATACGAACATTTGCACCAAATGGTCACCAATCGGAAATGCACGACCGCACACGCAGTATGAGACCGTAAATACCTCTTGAATTTTAAATCAATATTTTTCACTCCCAAAGAGCCGTTCGCAAATCCAAATAAATAAAACACCCTTTTTTCTCCTCTGTCGTCATTCGTGACGGAACAAAAAACTAAAATTTGCACCGTAACTGCGTCAATCTACGCACCCCGGTTGGTCGGTCGGTCGGTGTGTCCCTGAAAGATATCGTTTTTTTACACTCTCTCTACCATCGGCCTTGGGAACCTCGTTCCACTACTGCTGCTTCTAGGACTAAGAGGACGACATGTAGGACACCAGTCAATTTGGCCCCTCTGTCCGGATCTCTATTGTCCCATGTCACATACTGACATTAATCAATAATTGAACCCTTTTACTCTATATAGCTGGGGTTCCGATGACTGTTACCGTTGAACTCTTTCACCCAAACGATGGTGCAAGAGGGCAGGAGGGGTAGTAGTTTAAAATTTCCATCGTACGAACATGTACTTTTAAAATGTGAAATCCTTGCCCTTAATCCCTGTGCAGAAATGATTTCTTTAGTTTCTGCTTTCGCATTTATTTTTGGCACATTCGCACTGAAATGACTTGTCATGGTTTTGTAACGGTGTGTTTCGATCTCGATGGGTAAGCGTTCCGGGCCTCGGGGATGATGGGTGGAAAATTTTTATTTATTAGGCCATTGTGCAAGATGTGCGACTTTTGCTTTTGTGTCGGACTGTATTTGATAGCTTTCCGATGTTGATTTATGTGTCATTTTTTCCCTGTCCTGTTGTCGATCCTTGTGATGCTGCTATGCTGGTGTGAAAATCTGGGAGGGTTGGTTGTGAACTGATTTTGAAAACAAATCTCGACAAAACGGGTTAGGATAGAAATGTTGTTGGGTATCCTTTAAAATTTGGATGTAGAAGATTTGAATGGTTTTACTTGAGCCTCGTTGTTTGCTAGTTAATTCTTGGTGGTATTCATAGTTTTTTTTTTTAGTATAAGCATGATTGACCGCCTGAGGTTGCTACACCGTTATTGACAGATCAGCTGTTATAACACAAAGAACCAACAGATGATGCTTGGGACTAACATACATCTTCAATGTGTAAAAACTGGTGATCCCAAACCAATGCAATACTGGCGCCGGACCCGTCCGAATGCAGGTCAAGTCAAGGGTAAGAATATGTTGACGTGATACTCGCTTTATTGGAAGCCGCGAAATCCACTGTACTTCCTCGAGAAATCACTGGGATTTTGGATAACAGGATTGATTAGCAGCAGGGTTCGTTTTGGTCAACGATTAGCTGTCAAGTTAAATATTTGATTGATTAGTACCGATTTCTGATTTGAACCGATTTAAACCAAACAGGAAATGTTTAAACCAAAAGGATGCTAATAGGGGACACTCACAAAGTGTGATTGTGGTTTTTCATTGGGAAAACAAAGAGATTTTTAATAATGCTAAAGAGCCGATTTTGACCGGTTGGGACCACTCACAGAGTGTGATAGTGGTATTTCATTAGGAACAAGGTTGCGGCTTATCATTATTGACTTGTCCATATTCATTTGCCGATAGCTCTTCTCAGAAGCTCAATTTCAAAATATGATGTATGGTGAACTTATGGTGCTTGAGTAGAACTACAACTTTGTTCAACAGTACATAGCTCTATCTCTTATATCTGAGGAATAAGAGCATATATTCGCAGTGATCTTCGCGATGATATTCGCGGTGAAGATCACGCGAATATCGTCGTGAAGATCACTATGAATATACGCTCTCATGTCGAAGATATAGGAGTTAGAGCAATGTACTGTTACACAAAGTTGTAGGTCTACTCATGCACTACAAGTTCATCATACATCATATTTTGAAATTGACCCTCTGAAAGGAGATATTGGCAAATGAATATGCCTGAGTCAAAAATGATAAGCCGCAACCCTGATTAGGAAAACAAGGCAATTCATCTCAACGCATGGGAGCCAACTTGGACCGATCTACACCAACAGTACGGATGCCGCTGTAGTCACTTTAAAAAATGGGACAGTGGTTTATTTGTTCCAAGATAGGGTGGCCCACCGAGCATGATGAACGAATAATTTGGATCACAATTAAATATGTACTCTCCACGGACCCATCTTACCCGGCGATCCACGAATTTTCATGCTCACTCGATCATTCGCACACCGGACAGTAGGCAACCGAAACAATAGACAAAACGCTACGCCCGATAACAATATATTGTGTAACGAAGTGTCGATACAGCCGATTCAACCAATAAAACTGATGGTCGACGCAAAACTATTAAAATTAAATTTTATTATTAAAAATACAATGGGTAGCAATTACCTGTCTTGCTCCATGTCCTTGAGAGCACTAACTACCTCACGAATCACCTGTACCCAACTTCATTTCTTTTTTGACAGCCAAAAGGAGCGGTCTTTACAGTTTTTTTTTCTTTTTTTTTCTTACCGTTCATTTTAAGATTGATGCATTTTCCAGTTTTTGGGACACTTTATTTAACATTGAATGTTTTCTTGCGCCTCATCACTTCATGTAAAAGGTTGGTTCAGTTCAGATAAGAAAAAAATGTTATTTCTTAGTGTATGCTTTCAAATCTGTATACATCGTTGTGATCATAAAAAAATCACCAGTAGTAGTAAGTAGCTCACGTGAAATAGAGATCATTATAGCGGGTAACGTATGCAATGTGGCCGGGCGGTCTGGCACTGGTTCCTTTTCTTGCAACCGCGGATGGATGTCATAATTTCTTCCATTTTTAAAACCGTGACTATTGATAAGACCAGAGCTTCAAAATATCATATTCAATTCCTCAAATTGCACCTGACTGAGTCAAAATATTAGTCATCACGCACTGTTCCTAGCGAACATGAAGTAAACACAAATTTGCCTTCATGAATCTCTTGTGCAAGATGAGTCAACTTGTTTTGTGTTGCTTTACTTTGGTCATTCATTCGTTCCAATAAGCAGTGAATGTACGTAAGTGCAAATAACTTATTCAATTTCAACGTTCTACCGTGAAGACGTAAGAACAGTCATTCATTTATAGAATCAATGAAGTGGAAAAAACCAAAACTTCTCGAATCGATCCTGCAAATACCTTTTCTCAAAAAAATGCCCCACAAACTCTGTAGCGATTTCGGCCATTTAGCCTTTTGGCTTCCTTTGCCTTCAGCCATGTTCGGGAATACTTGAAATCCTGTGGCAAAAAAAATCACTCACGGTCGCGAAAATGAATGACTGGTTACAAGAACATTCAGTCAAGCAACCAAAATCTCGTGAAGGCTTAAATAGCCGTGTGCTTTGCGATGCGTTTCTGATTAAATCTATGCGAACAGCATCTACTCGCGGTGAATTCTGAAACCGTGTATTTTTTCCGTAAACCACGTCATATGCCGAAAAGTCCGTAAAAATATGCAAAATAAGTGACTCCAGTGTAATATCATTTTTCACATAACTTTTCTAAAAGTCCTCAGTAACCATGATTGATTCTCTCCTCTCTCATCCTCCTTGTTTTGTTAGTTACGACGCACTTTCAAAAGTTTTCAACGGTTTCTCCTTACAAATCGAAAGATGGTTTTGCTGTCTATCATATTACGATATTCCCATACAAAATGACGATTTGGTTTTTATGATATTTTTTAATCATTTTCCAGTCATTTTTTATACGAACCTGTTGGAAACCAAGACAAACTAAATAAACAAGAAATCAAGTGAATCCATTGTGTCGTTCGAGAGTTGTGCTGTCACGAACGGATAGCATTTCATTGTTTTATATATATAGAAGATTGAATTTCATAAATTTTCAGGAAATTTATGATTAATGTATCGAATATATATTTCAATCCAGAGCTCCTTTCTAGCCTTTTCACCATCGAAGCCTTGGAAATTCCACGAACTTCTCGCCTTCAATTGTCTGAAGTCCCAGATCTAGTTTCGGAATGGTGTACAAGGCCAATTTCGAAACATTCAGACCAGCAACCACCGACCGCTGTCAATAAGGAAGTGTCACAGTACCTCCTGCTGGTTTGATAACCGAAACATCTGAAAGCGATTATTATTCACTGCGTTGCGAAATAGCTCTCTAATCCGCAAAAAAAGACACTGCATGAAAACAAGCAAACATTACACGTATTCATTTGCACAACCCAAAATTGTATAAGAATACATTGGATACAGTGTACACGTTTCGGGTGTTCCTCGTATTACATGGTCACTAACAGTGCCTATCACTTCATCAAATTTTATCGGAGAAAGGCAAGATGATTTTTTGAACTTCCGTTGCAACTATTTTTCAAGGTAATCAAAGAAAGGATGTTTTGCTGGTGGGGAGGATACATGCAATGTGGATTCATCTTGGAAAATGATGCGATCTTATAGCCGATTTGAACCGATTTAAACCAATCATAAGGATGCTGTTGAGGATTTTGTTGTTTGTTTCAGCGCACGTAATTTTCGTCCACTGACAAAACCAGTAATAAACCAGTAATAAACACGTGAAATTCACGTAAGTGCTACGTGATTTCCACGTAAACCCACATTTTACGTAATAATCATATAATTTTTACGTGATTTTTCACGTACAATTCACTGGCACGTAATGTTCACCTGATTTTACTGAAGAAGATTTGGTTACGTGCTCAGGTGAAAGTTACGTGAAATTTCCTGACGATTATTTTGAGTGTTAGACTTGTTCTTCATGCCAAATATACGACTTGGACCCAACATATTGAACTCATCAACACATTACTTTACTTCCCATATATTACTAATTTGGAGGATGAAAGTTTTTTAGAAACGGTTCCGAGCCAATTTGGACGGATGCTGTTGTCACACACAAAGTGTGATGAGAGTTTTTGATGACAATTCCCCAAGAGAGCCAATTTTAATCGCGGAAAGATAAAATAATTTTTCAGACTCGCCAAGAGAACCAATTTCAGCCGAACTAAACTCACAATAAGGATGCTATTGAGGGCACTCACAAGGTTTAATAGTGGTTCACTTAATTGAGAAAACAAATATATTTTTAAAAAACCTTTATATCCGCTTTGAACTGATTCATAACATAAGTTTGTATGCTGTTGAGGCCACTCACATGATGTGATGGTGGTTTGTCAATGGGAAGACAAGACAATTTAAGAAACGCTGTTGGGTCAATTTGGAACAATTTATACCGATACTAAGGGTGCAGTTGTGATCAGTCAGAAAGCATGATGACAATTTACTTTATAACCGATTTCAACCGATTTCAACCAACATTATGAATTTTAATGAGGATAATATTTTGGCCACACACAAAGCGTACTAGGGCTTTCCAATTGAGAGACTAGTAATTTATAAGAAACGCCTGAGAACTGATTTTGATTGCTTTGAATTAATACTAAGGATGTTTCTGGCGGTACACACAAAAAGTCAAACAAACAATTTTTAACTTCGCTTAAAGGCTGGTTTGAACCAATTTAAAACGACAATAAGGATGCTGTTGGGGCCAAACACAAAGTGGGATGTGGATTTTGATGTTAGATGACATCCTTCCTCAACATACATACATACATACACACATACATACATACATTTGTTTGTTCAACATCACATTTAGGATAAGACATAATCAACAATAGTACGCCACAATACTCGGTTTGCGGCTGCCGCTCTCCCCTAGTAGCACACTTGTTGCCATTTAGTTGAGATAACATAAATATGACTTGCTAAGTCATAATCAAGTTAGTACAACTAATTATGATTGTAGTGTGCTACTTGGGTCCAACATCGGTCACGCCCAATGCTCGCCAGATCACGCTCCACCTAGTCTGTCCATCGTGCTCTCTGCCCTCCACGCCGTCTTGTGCCCACCGGATCAGTAGCGAACACCAACTTTGCAGGGTTGTTGTCCGGCATTCTTGCAACATGCCCTGTCTACCGTATCCTTCCAGCTTTGGCCACCTTCTGGATGCTGGGTTCGCCGTAGAATGCAGCGAGCTCGTGGTTCATCCTTCGCCGCCACACACCGGTCTTCTGCACACCGCCAAAGATCGTCCTTAGCACGCGTCGCTCGAAAACTCCGAGTGCTTGCAGGACCTCCTCAAGCATGGTCCATGTCTCATGTCCGTAGAGGACCACCGGTCTTATTAGCGTTTTGTACATGGTGCATTTGGTGCGGGGGTGAATTTTTTAGACCGCATTTTCTTCTGGAGCCCGTAGTAGGCACGACTTCCACTGATGATGCGCCTTCGAATTTCACGACTCGTATTGTTGTCAGCCATCAGTAAGGATCAGAGGTAGACAAATTCCTCCACCACCTCGAAGGTATCCCCGTCTATCTTGGCATTACTTCCTAGGTGGATCCAGTCGTGTTCGGTTTCGCCTACCAGCATGTACTTTGTTTTCGACGCATTTACCACCAGTCCGACCTTTGCTGCTTCCCCTAGTAGCACACTTGTTGCCATTCAATTGAGATAGCATGAATATTACTTGCTAAGTCATAATCAAGTTACCACAACTAATTATGATTATAGTGTGCTACTTCGGTCGCGTTTCAGGCGGGTGTACAGCTATGCCACCGTTCCAAATATTCTTGCGATAATGTCAATTTCGTCCGTAAAGCACACAAGTTGACCAGATTTCGTGAAAATCGTACCCCGGCTGTTGAGCCCGGCTCGTCGCATTACACCTTCCAGAGTGATGTTGAATAGTAGGCATGAGAGCCCGTCACCTTGTCACAGTCCCCGATGAGGTTCGAATGAACTGGATAGTTCACCCGAGACCCTTACGCAGTTTTGCACACCGTCCATCGTTTCTTTGATGAGTCTGGTCAGCTTCCGAGGGCCGTTTTCGTCCATAATTTTCCATAGCTCTGTGCGGTCGATACTGTCGTATGCCGCCTTGAAATCGATGAACAGGTGATGCGTTGGGACCTGGTATTCTCGGCATTTCTGGAGGATTTGCCTTACGGTGAAGATCTGGTCCGTTGTCGATCGGCCCTCAATGAAGCCGGCTTGATAACTTCCCACGAACTCATTCATTTTAGGTGATGGTCTATGGAATATGATCTGGGATAGCACTTTATAGGCGACATTCAGAATTGTGATCGCTCTGAAGTTCTCACATTAAAAATGATCGCCTTTTTTATGTAAGGGGCAGATAACCCCTTCCTTCTTGATGAGATCAGCTGCGATTCCATCTTTACCAGCTCCTTTGTTGGTTTTAAGCTGGTGGATGGCATCCTTAACTTCCCTCAGAGTGTGAGTTGGATCATTTCCTTCTTCTGTTGCACTGACGTAGTCGTTTCCTCCGTTGCCTTGGTTTCCCATGCCTATATTCTCCACGCCATTCAGGTGCTCATAGAAGTGCTGCATCCATCTTTCGATCACCTCACGTCCGTTCGTCAAGAGGTTCCCATTTTTATCCCTGCAGATTTTGGCTCGCGGCACGAAGCCGTTGTGGGATGCGTTTAGCTTCTGGTAGAACTTCCGTGTTTCTTGAGAACGGCACAGCAGTTCCATTTCCTCGCACTCCGCTTCTTCCAGTCAGCGTTTATTTTTCCCCAAAAGACGCGGGTCTGCTGTTTCCGCTTCTGCTTATAACGTTCCACGTTCTGCCGGGTTCCTTGCTGCAGCATTACCGCCCGCGATGTATTCTTCTCCTCCAGAATCGCTCTGCACTCCCCGTAGAACCATTCGTTCCGTCGACTCCGTTCCACTGCCCGATGATACTTTCAGCTGCGTCGTTGATGGCTGCTTTTACTGTACTCCAGCAGTCCTCTAGAGGGGTACATCACTTCGAGCTCACCCTCGTCTGGCAACGCTGCCTCGAGATTCTACGTGTATGCTGAGGCGACATCCGGTTGCTTCAGTCGCTCTAGGTTGTACCGTAGCGGTCGCCGGCATTACAAGGTAGTGGTCGGAGGCGATGTTAGCGCCACAATAGGTCCTGACGTCGATATGTCAGAGAAGTGTCGTCCGTCAATCAGAACGTGGTCGATTTGCGATTCCGTCTGCTGTGGTGATCTCCAGGTGTACCGATAAGGAAGGCTGTGTTGGAAAAAGGTGCTACGAATGGCCATGTTCTTGAAGGCGGCAAAATCAATGAGTCGTAGGCCGTTTTCGTTCGTCAGCTGGTGGGCGCTGAACTTTCCAATCGTCGGTCTGAATTCCTCCTCCTGGTCTACCTGAGCGTTAAAGTCTCCTATGATGATCTTGGCGTACTCACGTTCGAGCTGCACGTAGAATGCGTCCTTATCATCATCAGTGCTTCCGGAGTAAGGACTGTGCACGTTGATTATGCTGAAGTTGAAGAATCGGCCCTTGACCCTCAACCTGCACATTCTTTCGTCGATCGGCCACCAACCTATCACGCGCCTCTGCATATCGCCCATCACGATGAAAGCTGTTCCCAGCTCACGTGTGTTGCCGCAGCTCTGGTAGATGGTATGATTACCTCTAAACGTTCGCACCATGGATCCTGTCCAACACACCTCCTGCACCGCAACGATGCCGAACCCGCGGTCTTTCAGTAGGTCGGCGAATATGCGGGTGCTCCCAATAAAGTTGAGAGATCGGCAGTTCCACGTACCGAGTTTCCAATCGTAAGTCATTTTTGTTCGCTGGGGTCGTTGCCGTTGGTCTCGGTTCGTATTATTCTGTTGCTGATTTTCCGTTGCAATTCATTTTTACGGCTGGCTCTTAGGACCGGACACCAACCCCCTACTTTCCGGAGGACCATAGTACACGGTTGAGGTTAGAGTTCTTTCCTGGCACTCGGACGTCGATCAGCCGCCCCTAACATGGGGACCAGACGTTGTTGTGAGCCGGTCTTCCTGGAGAACAGACGCTCAGATTTGCAGAAGCAAACCCCCTTCTCTGTCAGCCTACGACCAAAGTTCCAACCGGGGTTGGTTGCCCGATCTTCCCTAAGGCTGCTCGCAGCCCAGCCAGCACCGCGGGGAGGTAGGGATAGGAGTTACTGAACAAGAGGCTGAGGACCACTAAATAGTGTCTATATTAAACCTGCAGGTACGTGAAGTACCAGTGGTACGCATTGTTCAGTCATTTACCAACCAAGAGCTTTTCATCCGAAAGTAAAATCTAGCAGTCATCGAGCTGCACCCAAAGATGCCTGCTTCTTTGGACCCTGGCTTGCATTTGACGCTCCGTCACCCCATTGTACGACTTGCATTCCAGATCAACCGTTTCAAGGTACGAAAAACAGAACGCTTACTCACTCCGAACTGCTTAAGTCATTTAAATATCTGACATGGTCTAAGCTATTGCAAAAGTAATTTTAAAACTTGCTCCCGTATGGCTTCCATGGTGACTGATAAATATAAACAAACGGAATCGCTTATTTATCTTCAGCGATAAGCTGTCAAAAAATACACTCAAAACGGGTATAATCAATTCCGCTGTCAAAATTGCCCATCTAAAATAAACCAAGATTGAAAATAAGTGACACCTATTGTGAGGCACACTGTAAGCACTACCGTTAGTATGCTATAAGTAAAGTAGTTTTTAGCAAAATCGATATATGTGAATTTGAAATTTTTCGAGGAAAACTACCTAGGTTATGCCAATATTAACCACCATGTGGCGAGCACGAAAATAGCTCGTAGAGAACTATTTTGTCTGTTAATAATTTATCTGATTTCTATTGTATATTCTACCATTGCTCCTCACATTAGAACCAAAAACTTGTGAAAGGAGATAGGAGCTACCTGCCATGAATTAGAGTCTCATTTCAGCAATAACCTTAATTTTTGTTAATTTTTCAGCATTTCATAATAAAATACTCACATGTTTTATTCGTTTAGTATTCGAAGTAACATATCATTTGTTAAAGCGGATTCGTAGGGGATACCATTACATTTGCGTGGAATAATCGAAGTCCGAGAATATATTTGATGGTCGGAACATACTATTTTACTGTACGTCACAAAGGATGTCCTACCATTATATGCTATATATTGTTCAAAATTAAGGTATTTGCAGATTTCTGTTCTGTACAATTTCAGGTAAATGGGTCATACAAATATGTAAGATTTCTATGATATTTGACTTGACATGATACAGAGCGTGTGAACCGGTGTGTCCACGCATCCTTCCTCACCTGTAGATTCGCGGATTACGTTGGGGTTCAGGTCTATTCGTTTGATTCCAGCTCGTTCTAAGAAATCTTCTTTTCAGTTGATGCAGACAGAAAAATAATTGGACATAATCTAGTCCAGTTGTTTCCAGAACCCTTTCTTTGACTTGCTGCGTTTGTATTGGATTAGACTAAATTAGATCAGTGACCAACCAGTGGGTGTCAGACATATGTTGTACAAACATCTACAAACATCTTTAACCTAATATTTCTAGATCTCAATGGTTAGTAGTATTGTAGTTCCAACGGCTGAAGTATTTCGATGAGAGGGTGGTCAAATAAGTTGCAGATAAATATTCTCTAATAATTACTTGTCTTTCTCATGTTATTATTATTAAATAATTTATTAACTAACTATTCAAAAATTTAATTATGATCATATATTGAATTATTGTAGAACCTATCAGATACACTACAAATGATAATAGGGGTGCAAGAAAACGGAACATCTCATCGACATTTTAGATATAGAATATCTGAAATGTCGATGTGCTGCTCCGTTACATGATGTATAATTTCAGATCATCCATAGAGTTCCTGAGTCTCGAAAAAAAAAATATCTCGTGGCTACGATACATTTTCCAAACTTTCAGGTTCATAATGGATACGAAAATCCTTCAACAATTGCAGCAGAACAACAATCTGCAGACATGTGTAGTTGTTATTATCATTTTACATTATAATATTCCTGCAGTAAATTGTATATAGTATTCCAGATGAAACTGCATATTGAATTTACATTTATATTATTATCATGCCATTTTTACCATTTCTCGGATTCTTAGGATTTATTTCAATATTATTTTATTATTCTTACCTTGGAGCGTATGGTACGGTATGTCCACGCATCCTTCATCCCCTGTAGATTCACAAAATGTTTTGGGGTTCAAATATATTCATTTGAATCAAAATCATTTTACAGAATCATCTTTTGCGGTTAATGCAACGCAGTAGGCCTGGCCGCTTTGACGCTTGTATCATATCTCTGATATGCTGCAAGCATCAATATTGACAAAAAAAAATAATTGGGCGTAATCTAACCCAATTATTTCCAGTATGCTTTCTCGTACTGGCTGCGGTTGTATTAGATTAGATTAGATTAGATTAGATTATAAGTAAAGTAGTTTTTAGCCCACTAGATTAAGTTTCGCTGTTGGAATTATGTTGAATATTATAGACTTAGATTGCATAAGATAACTACTAGATTTAGAAAATTCACGTATTATTGATCACTATCGAATATTGTTCTGATCTTCAAGACATGTTCTGCTATCTTCTTTGCTCCATTGTTGATGATAGATCAATCGTCACGGACACAGTTAAACTGCGACGGGAGGCTCGTCGTGACAAAATCCAAACGGCGTAACAATGCTCATGGCATGCTGATAAAGCTCCAATAGTTTTAAAAACCAGTTCTCTGAACGGACGAGAGCTTCAATAGAACACATCCAGGATACTATGAAGCATGAAAGAGGGAATGTGATTCCATCACATTGTTCTATTTTGCTTCCACAATATAAATCTTAACAGGAATCCTTAAACTGAGCATGATATTCTTATTAGCCTACAAAAAAAATAGCCCTGTTGCATGAAATGACATTTCCTCCATTGAAGTGGGTCAACAAATTCAACCACCCATTGGAGGCTCTCTTGTTTGACATGCGACAAATCTCAAGCCGGATGTTAACTCTCAATTTCTCCCTTTCCAGTCCATAAACGATCGTTCTAAACGCGGGTCGACTCAAAACATTGGCTCTGACAAACGATGGAAAGGGAAATCATAGCACCTTTCGATTTCAATGCTGAGGACGATCAGCATGATGCAAGGAACGAATCAAAACCCGCGTTTCCCGCGTCAGTTACTTCAGCTGTATCGAAATCAAAACAGCCGAAACCATCCCTTCCTGGAAAATCTGCTCACACATCTGCATGCAGCCCGTGCCGAAAATTACCCAAAGGTGAAACGAGAATATGACACCACACCACCCAGGAGCCATCCTGCAACGCGTGCATTCAAATAAAAATGAATATTATCGCTTTGCTTCGAGCTAGCAAAGGGTCCCAATCCGGAATTAGGATATTTATTCATCGTGAAAAAAAATAGGTTTGTATAATGAGCGCCGCATTTTCTATCCGACAGTCGTGGAAAGGTGCACCCGGACAGGTAGGAAAACTGAATCCCTATTTTCGACAATAAATTACCATAAAGCACCAAGCAGATGTTTGAGGATATTATGTCCCGCGGAAGGGTTCCGGTTAAATTTTGTGGACGTATGCATGCATGATCGGTTCAGGAATTATGCAACGTTTCGATTTTTCAGTCTGTCGCAAACCGTCACACCGAGCAGACCGAGAGCCTGAAACGGAAACTGCAACCGGAGTATGAGCGCCAGCACCAGCAGTGGCAGCGTTTCCCTTTCGAAAGGATTGTGGCCGACTTGAGTCAACAGAGACAAAACATAATCCCCATTATCGATTTTTTGCGCCAGACAACGAGTCCATTACAAAAGGATTCTTCGAGTAATCCCCTAACGCATTTCATGCAGAAAATCATCCCTTCGATTGAACTTTTTCCTTTGTGCTCTGCCCGGTTGCCATTCTCGCTTTCCGAGTCGCCAGATCAATACGGATTATCTGTTGTCGTTATGAAGTGCAAAATAAATTGCAACTGTCCCGCTACGGAACCGGTGGGAATCTTAGATTCCGAAGATTTGCTCTACCCTAAGAAGTGAGTCTTTCCGCTATGCCAGATGGCAGGATTTCAAAACCGTTACAGGATTCCGGTATGGGAACTTTTAACCCTTCATGTATCGCACATGACCCTTTCCAATCTACCGCTCAGGTAGCACAGGATCCATTCCTCGATGCACCCAAAAAAATCTATAATTACGCAACAGTTGAAATCCTAGCAGAAGAAGGAAAAGTAACAATACATCACAGGAATCTCAACCAGAAAGACGTCCTCATAATTTACTTCCTTTTGTGCTTCAATTAAAAGAATTTAACGGGACCCTTCGGAAATCCGTCCGAGGAACCTTTCGCAGGTAGAAACCCATTTTAACAGTTTCCATGAGAACCGAAGCCGAAATCCAACTTCAAATAGTTTCACCACCAGCTCCCGGACTCAAACCGATTCCAATCCCTACGAGCATGGACGAGCAATCATCCCACAGTCCTAATTAACCACTTGACTTAATACGATACAGATTATCATCGGTAGGTACCGAAAAGTCACAACACCGCATACAAACTCACTCGACTCGACAGCAGCGAGTCAACAATAACAATGACGAGCCATAAAATCGAAAATCGCTCCCTTGTTCACGATTTTGGGCAGTATCTTTTTCAAAATACCAACGAAAGAAAAAAAGAACAGCATCCGACTTTCTCACAATCCAAACCTAATTCTGGCTACTGTGTAGCACCCCTACAGAGTCATGACACCTTTTTTTTTTCGAAAAAGGTTATAGTTTGTTTGTGTATTTATGTTTTTTTTTTTCGAAATGATCCCAAAATTTGGCAGGTAAAGGGATGCTGCGTGTTTTCTGGTTTGGGAGGAAGGGTGGATTGTGTTTTGAAAATACTCTTGAGTTACATTGAAGGAAAGGATCAAAATATGTCATAAACTTGATTTAGTGGTGCAGGCGATATTATTGTAATTGATAGTGCAGTTCTGATCGTTAATTGTAGCAATACAATTAATTACTGGTACGTTGGGTGGTGAGAGTCAAAAGGGCAAACGGATTTGTAGTCGTGTGGGGAAGAGAATGCGTTTGTGGTTCTAGTGTTTGTCTCTAAATGTCCAATTAGGGGTTGTATCTGCCTACCAACAGAAATTGTTGTTGGACAGGAGTAATGATAGCGTGGGTGGTGAAATGATGAAGTAATCTGCTCTCCTCACCAATGTTGAGTAACGCGTATGCTGAATTTGATCGAAACGAAAAAATACAACAGCTTCAGTGTGCGACTCGTACGTGTCAACCATTGATTTGATGAGAAGATATTAAGGACGAATAAAGAAATTAAATAGCATTAAAGTTCTGTCCAGTTAGAATTCGGAATCACTTATTGTGTTGCAGCGGCACAGCGGTTTATTCACCTAGGCGCCCACTTTCTGTGGTATAAATTTCACGGTGTTTCGTGGAAGATCGTAGTGTGCGGTGCTCGAAGCGAGACACGATTGTTTTTGTCTTGTCATTTTTCTTCCTTGAATTTTTATTTTTATGTGATTTTTGTTTAACAGTCTTGGTCGTGGAGTATTCCCGGCGTGTGCTGCCATTAGTGGCTCTCGAAAGACGCATGAGTGAAATTTGTAAAAAATTGAAAAATAAAATCGAACAAAACAATAATTGTCTATTTTGCAAAGCTTCAGTCACACTAGGAGCAGTATTGCGGTAAGAGCTGCAGTCGTGATAGTGAGCCATATAGCTTCAGTTCCCGTAGTGTATGTTGTAATTCTGTGAAATTTTAAGATGAAGGTACAGATAGACATTGGAAAACGTAGAAAGAAAAGGCTGAACAGAAAAAGTTGGCCTCAGCATAATCTATACTGCGGAAACTTTTCGGCGGAAAAAAATTGCACAGCTCGCAAGTTGCGTCTTCTTGCGGCGTTGTTCCATAACGGACATGCCGTTTATTTAGCCTCTGTAATAAGTTTGGGACAGTTGTTGTTGGTTTTTGACTGCGAGATTTCCGTCTACAAATAACGTGATCGATAACACCGTATTCCGTTTATCAAACATTCAGCAGTGTGAAACAGGAGCTAAGTGTTCAGTCCAATTGGAGATAGCACCTCAAATGCAGTTATCCGGAGGGTGGACAAACCGGATCAGGATGCTCAATTCAATAACACGAGCTATGGAATTTTTGGAAAATCTGGGTGAGCTCTTTCCTTTTTATTACTTTGGCTTAATTTTTACAAGTAGAATCTGTATATGCGAGTAATGCCTTTGGTAAGAATTAAGTATCGAATGCGGACTCTAAGTGTTGTTTTGCATGTTTGTTAGTTATTGTATAAGGATGGATTACGAGTTCAGTTCATATTTTGATTCGAACTTTTTCGATTATTCAGATTACCATAATAGGTTAGGGTAGCAAGTTTGACGTGCATTTTCTTCCGTTGAGTTTCCCGATATTATAACACAAATATTATCGGAGTAGTTCATGTTTGACCCTTTAACTGTATCGCCACCGTAGCCATTCTTGGCTCAACCGGCTTGTACCTGTCTTACAAACTCAACTCCAGGATTCGGGAAAATCTTTACGGACACCCGGTAACCTACAAACACCGATGTTCGGCAAACTTCTCTTGGTAAACCAGTTCCACCACGGACCAGTTCCATTACCGACATGGCATTGCTGTAGATGCAGCTCCACAGTTGTAGGAGTTAAGTTCGAAATACGATGCTACTTTCGTTCACCTGTTATGCCATATGGGGCAAGCTTGGCCGTTTTGGATAGGCATAATTTAGGTACCGCGGAAGAAGCAAAATGCTAACCAGTTGGACCTCGCAAGGGATTTTCAGACAATTGAGAGTTGGTAAGTGCTATCAAAAACGCGGAGCGAAACAGGTAATTGTTATCCTTTTTGTCCCTTTAACTAAATGAACCATATTATATGATCACATTACTTATCAAGGTGAAGCCTGATTCATCGAGCCCTACCCTACTAACATAGAAAAACCTCCTGCCTGTGACCTTTGTGGGGATGCAGAGGTAAATACGGTCCCTAAACAGCAAAGGTCACACTAACATTCCTTCCCTATTCCCACCTGATTGCAAGGACGTGGCCGGCACCGTTATTGATTATTAAAGAAATTGAGTCACTGAAACGTGTACAGTGAGAATGGTCGGTTACTCCCAGCCCCATTCAATTGATTCATTGTGCAATTTCACTGGTTCTGATCAATCACGGAGTAGCAACCATCGATACGTGCAGTCAGTCAAGCTTAGCTAAGCTAAGCTATAAATTTCACGGTGTTTCGTGCAGTGAGTCAAAAGTTTTCCAGATGGATGCCGAGGAGAGAGAAAAAATTCTGCACACCCACGTTGATAATCCAATGTGATCCGCAATAGAAATCGCAAAAACGTTGAAAATCGAAGAAACGTTTCAGGGAGCGAAAGAGCGTGGATCGAGTGCCTCAAGGTAAGCGTCGTAGTCGAACATATGACCGCAAGCTGAACCAGAATATGTTGAGAACCGTCTGAGCAAACCCTGGACTATCAGTTAATGAAATCGCACAAAAAATACGCTGCTGCTCGCAGTACCGTTCGAAGAATTCGTACCTTTATCCACACCTCTCAAGCCAAAGCCAAGAGTTTAATCTCAACCCCAATAATTTACAAAAATACCTACGAGATGTAATCGTGACTTTGGTGTAAAATTTGTTATTTGTTTATTTCCTAGTAAAAAGATTAACTGACCTAAAATGTATCAATAAATGAAACAGACACTCATCAGGCTTACGGTACGGAAAAAGTCGAGTAAAATCTGTCCACGTTAAATTTCGGACACTTTTATTGCAGTGTAGATTTTGAATTATTCCACAGATCGCTGAAACGTTTCACTTTCCACATTATTTTGTGGCACAAAATGTTTGCATTCTTGCTAGATTCAGTAAAATAGCGTCGAATGAAGTGGAAGTGCGCAAACGCATTTTGTACGAACGGCAGCAAAATCTAAACGCAAAGTAAGGAAACTGGAGGTAAGACGTACAGCTTCAGAAGAGCATCAATTATTTGATGGGTAATTCATGCTTTCCAAAACTTAAATGCAGTCTGTTGCAGTTCAATGTACAGTGGTCCAGAATGCGAATTTAGCAGGAAAGACACATTTTCAGCCTAAGTTTGAAGTTTTAAAGGAGAATTGTCTTCTACAAAGTTCAATCCTGCTGTAGGACAACGTTTTGGTCCTCGGAGAAGTTGGCCTTCAGCCAGGGAAGCACTTGGTCCTTTAAAATAGCGATATACACTTTGGTATTGATTTTAACTCCAGGATCAATGAAAACAGGCGGCATTTTCAAACCATTGGACGCCACCAAGCCAAACATTAACCGGATGTTTGGTTTGAAATTTGAATTTCACTTTTCCGGAACGTTCTCCATTCCATTTCCTGCGGTGAAATGAACCGGTCCGTGTGACTGTTGGCCACAGCATCGATGCTGAAAAACTTTTCGTCGGAGAACAGGATTATCATTATTCCTTCTTCAACAAGGAAAGCAATAATTTGGAACAAGCCACTCGTAGTTCCTTGACCCGGTCCGTAATCAAGTGGTGTTTCACTCTGGCTCTGGAAGATGCATGCAGGTCTTCTTTGATGATCCTCCGCATGGATTTTTCCGAAATATTGGCTTCCTTTGCAAGTTTTCTCATGGAACGCGCGGGTTGCGAGCAATTTTTGCACGGACCGATTTGATCACGTTCGGCGTGCGTGCAGAGCGCGGACGTCTGCTTCCCGGCTTCCGCTGCTTAGGATCATCCTGCAGGGAGTTTTTTGTGCGGTAAACTGTTGCCAATAGGCACCCTACCACCTTGGCAATCTCTTTCGGCTTCTTCTGGGTGAGCAACAAACTGGTGATCACTTCTTTCGCGAACATTTTGACGAATTTGCAATAAAACAAATAGAATGTTTGGATACAGCACTTGAAAGTAAACATAAAGAGATACACTTTCGACAGAAATTAGTCACTAGCTACACGAATTAACCCAATACTCAAGTTTGAACATTTACGCATTATTTTCTGCCGCACCCTGTAGATGTTTTAATCATGCATTTGTAAAACTTGAACACCCCTCACTTTTTAGGTGTATGCGTGCGAAATGCTTTTTTCAGTTGTTAAAACGGCGTCGAAGCAAGAAGAGGAGCGTATCATAATTTTGCACGTGCATAACCAAAATCCAAATTATTCCCACACTGACTTCGTAAAATCACTTAATATTGCCAAATCAATCGTGAAGGATATTATCAAAATGTTCGAAGAAAGTCTGATGGCTGCTAGGAAGTCAAGATCAGGAGGAAACTGAAACCAGGGAGCCGGAGCGACCGGAAGAACAGTGCACTATGAGATATCAGGCGGACGAAAATCGGAAAAGTGACCTTCACCAAAACTTTTTTTCAATTTTTTTATCAAAAGTAAACATATAAATTAAGAAAACTTCAAAGTTTCAAGCCTCTAGCACTTTTCATTCCTGAGATATTAGATGTCAAAGTTGTAAGTTATCGAAAAAACGTACTTTTTGCCGAAAAAATACGCTTTATCTCAAGTTAAATGTTGACCTGTTTTTATGAGATAACCCCTAGCTCACTATACATGATTGAAAAGGTAACAAAACAAGCTTTAAAAAATAACAATACGATAGGTTGTCATTCAGAAATAAAATCAAAAAAATCTTTAAGAGAAGAAAAAACATTAAAAAATTAGAAATTTCAACGTTGTTGATCAGCAACTTTTTTTTCCCGCATATCCCCGCATAACCCAGCAGCTCTGAATAAAGTGTGGGATGTCTAATAACAAATTACGAAGGAAAACTCTGCGCAAACTTGCGCCAATCAGGCGGTTTAAAAATATGACCACTTTGGTGCAATTCCATTATTTTAGGTTGATGAAAACGTATTTACTTTTTTGGGCGATTTTGGTAATTTCTGGCGATGGTTTAACCAAAATAAGTTATAAATTAACACTTTACAGAAAATTTCGACCATTTTTTGAAAAGGGCTGACCTTTTTTAAAATTTAAAATTATTAAAAATATGTTTAAAACAGTTTCTGCTATAATTGGTTATAAATAATAAAAACGGTATTATTATCATCGCATACAAGGGCTTCTTCATGTTAAGATGTTTTCCAATGTAAGTTTAAAGTTTACGTTCTTTTTGTTATTTTGTCTTGTTTTTGAATAATGTGTTTCCTGAATTTTTGCTGGTGTTGCTTTATTAATTTTCGTAAATTCGTTAATTCGTACCTACGTGTATGTGACCCTTGCTGCAATCGACTCGCTTAGGTACTCAATGTTTGAGGCTCATGGTAAGTACCTAGAGTACGATTTATTACCAGGAGTGGTATTTATACTGACAGTGTATTATTTGAAATCCCAAAAATCCGTAAAAATCATACAAGGGGAAGGCAGTATGGAACAATTTTGAAAAATAAATTACGTTATTGGTGGTTGGACCGAAAATCAATTCTTATTATTGCCGTTTCAGAGAAAAAAATGCATCAGGCGTCAGATTCAAATACCCGAAACTGACAATCGTCACTGACAACCACAACTATTTTGTTCAGCGATTACCTTGTACCTACGCATCGAGTTTGCTTGGTAATATTCAAATCATTGAAGGAAGCAACCGCTGCGGATGCTGCTTCTTCTTCTTTCTGAATATTCTATGCATGCTAAGTTTTCTGTGAAAAGGCAATATCTCTGTTTGGGACCATCCACAAATGACATAATATTGATCATTTCCAGACCTACTTCGTAGCATATTATGCCATACCTAATACATGGTACGTTTCTATTTCTGAGCCCCCCTCACATAATATATCACGTAATTTGTGGATGTTCCCTTAGAAAGATTGAAATATTATTATCATGATTTATCCTTTGAAATTAGAGTTTTAGTCACATCCGTTTTCAAGATATTATAGTTTTTTTTAAATCAATGGAAAGTTAAGCCCTTTTGAAAAGTTAATCCTGTAATGTTAAAAAAGTATATTAACAACATATTTTGATAACATCAACCAAAGAAAACTCTACAAAACAAGAAAAAATGATCAAAATATTTTCGTCCGCCTGCTTGTATGGAAATCGCCCATAGTGCAGTGGCCAGCATTTTCAAACCCCAACCTTTCCATCAGAGAAATCGGAAACAAATTGGGAAAGTCCCACACAACCGTACAAAGACAAAGAAACGAGCCGGACTCTCATCATATAAGGTTACAGTGCACCCGATCGAGAGTAAGTTGTACTGGAGTTTGTTGATCAAGTGTGGTTGCGCCGTAACGGACGATGAAACATACATCAAGGCTGATTTCAAGCAGCTCCCAGGTCAGGAGATGTTTACGGTTACCGGAAAAGGAAAGGTTGAAGATATGTTTAAGCAGAAACAAAAGTCAAAGTTCCCTACAAAATACTTGGTTTGGCAGGCAATTTGTAGCTGTGGTATAAAATGCGAAAGAAAGGCAAATTGGCGTTCAGAATCAAATAAGGTGGATATAACAACGGTACAAAACTTGATGGAAGGTGTGAAACGTAGAGCCTGACAGTTTGCATTGGTATAATCGGAAGCCTAATCAAATAATTTTTCTTTGTTTTGTAGACGATGCGCTTCAAAAAGAAACAAAGATTGATCATTTGTATAATAAACTAATCAGTGTGCACTTAATCATGTTTGACCAATTTTTGACCGTTCCACCATTTAAATGTCGTCCGGCACACAAATTATTAGAAGAAGTCAATTTTTAATGTAGGTCAATTATGTCCTTCACATGGTATGCGAATTGTGTATCTACCGACGGTTCGATATAAGACTTAGAAAAGTTAAGGTAAGTAAATGAAAACCAGTTTTGTCTAATCGATGCTCTCGTAGAAACGTTCTGAAACTATTTAGAATGCTTTATTCAAGATTTGTTTTGCCCCAATTGCTCTGCAATCTCGGACGGGTATTCTAACGTGCTGGATATTTTAGTCAAAACACTGAAAGTTACAATCTTAATGATCTCATCGAACGGTCCTCACATCCTTTCCAATTGAATCCGGTTTTGCTGGGCTAAAGCTGACCGGATTTCGTGGGGGTAAATAGAGTTTCATCGATTTTCCGTTCGCCATTCAATGGTACCAGTTCTGTTTGATTTCTTTTCTGCGCTTACATATATACAACATTCCACTAGCTCGTACTGGCCGTGAGGACGTGACATCCCCCGGGGAATACCCACCTCCACCGGACTACGGACTGGCAACATTCAAGCTCATCTTCTATGCATAGAAAGTCAGGACGCGACCACAGCACGGCAAGTCGGACGGCCCGTATGAACGCACGTGTGCCCACCACATCACCAACCGCCTAACTGTAGCCGAGTGTCATCGCGGTTGTTTTGTGTCGTCGATACGTTGTTAACTCTTGGAGTGTCCCCAGTGGCAAATGGTGCTGCTTTTCATCTTTACCGTTCTTCCCCCGTCTTCAATGGCCATGGGATCAGGCTTATCATACGCAGGCATAGTCCTTGGCTGGCGCTGGTCGTACGAATTGCGTGAGTGTGTCACATGTGGATATTTGCTTTTATGGACTTTGAACAAATTCGATTTTTATTCTTTATTGCGGGTGCTTTGTGTGATTTGATTTTTTTTTCTGTGGGGTTGACGAAATTGAAGGTGTAATTTCAAAGCAAACAGAGGGTTCAGTTGAATGCTACAGGATGTTAAAGCAACCCACTTCCTATTTAGATAGTACAATTCTTTAAGGATCACCAGTTTCCTGGAAACTGGACCATAAAACCGCACGGTAATAAACGAATTAAATCATAAAAATCCATCACAACCGAATCAAGCTCATCCCACACTCTCGCCGCGTTGAGAATCGTCAATGTTTACCGAAAATAAACCATTTTGTTGATAAATAACGCCAATATGACGCAAATTATGATGGAAGTCGTCCCCTCCGAAATGCCAGAGAATCACAAACATCGTTTAGGGCATATGTGACACTCATCAATTCGAGTATTGGGCGAGGGCCGTCGTCTGATTACGAGACGATGACAACCAACGACCGAGCAAAACCGTGGCGGCTGGAAATATTGAGCGGTGGTGGTGCCATTTATTGGTAGCGATCTTCCGCGCCTCATACGAACCAAAAAAAGAACGGAAATCTTTTCAAGAGGCGAAATTTGCCAAACAACGAATAGTGTGGGGTGCGCTGGAAAACAAAGCCCTACGAAGGCAATGACGAAATGAGAAAACGAAAGGGCACAATATGTAATGCCAACCAACAAGCCGGCGATGGAAAACTAGAGAGGGAGGGGTGTAGCATTCGCTCGAGCGTGGGATTGGCAACGGTTCGCAGGAATCGATGGCCATAAGTAGGATTATGAACTCACCCACTCGATTAGGTTCTTTTCCGTTATGTGTCCATTGAATGCGTGTTGGTGCGTGTAGGGTGGAGTCGAACATGGATCGTGTAGTTTTAGGGGAAGGGAAAACTATGCAGGATAATGGTGGTTGGACAGTGATGGCCGAATGTGGTCAGTTTGGGTGTTTGGGATGATTATTCTCGTTCAGTTGGCTCGAAACTACCTACATTTAAAACAATCCATTTTTTTAAAGTCACCTTGATCTTTGTATTTTGGTCATTGAAGCTTTTTGATTGTTGTATATTTTATAGCACAGAATCAACCTAACGGCATACTTCAGAAGTTGGAAACCTCTGAGGCACATCTTATTTCAAGTCAAATGATTGTTTTCTAAACTAGCTGACCCAGCTAACGTTGTACTGCCTCAAATTGAAATGATAAACGTTAAAAAGATTGTTAATGGTTATCTGCACACTAAACAATATGAATACTACTAATGATTGTACTCGGAGAAAATGCGACATATTGTTTTGGGTGTAACTTTTTATCGCGTGGGTAAAAATTAATGAAATTTTGAGTAATATTAGTTTAGAGTGTTATGTTTATGCGTGCATGATTTTATTGCAATCTGTCAAGTACTTTTCGAAACAAGAAGAGCTACGCCAGCAAATCTTGGGCGCGGTGATCGATAATCCTGGTCAGTCGCACAGATGGATCGGCAAAAGGCTTCGAATCCACCATTTCATCGTGTCCCGCGTTGTGAAGATGTTCCAGGAGACGAAGACCATCGAGCGGCGTGCTGGAAGCGGCCGAAAACTGAAAACGGAATACCCAGAGAAGGCGTGGAAGATAAGGCAGTACTTTAAGAATAACCCGAACCTTTCCAACCGAGACGTGGCCAAAAAGGTCAATTCGTCGAAGTGGTTCGTCCAGCAGACCATGAAGCGGGCTAGGCTACGTGTTTTTAATGTCAGGAAGGCGCCAAACCAGACTAACCAACAAAACACGGTGGCCAAATTGCGTGCGCGGAAGCTGTACCGTGAGTGGCTGGTCAAGCCAGGCTGTCTCGTCATGGACGGCGAGCCATATATCAAGGTGGACACAAAAAAAAATGCCTGCCTCCAGTTTTTTTTTCGGTACGCCCTGCATGGAGGTTCCAGAAAAGTTCTGGAAGAGAAAGATGGACAAGTTCGCGAAGAAGTACCTGTTGTGGCAGGCGATGTGCGAGTGCAGACGGTACATCAAGCCATTCGTTACAACCGAAACCATAAACGGGCAGATCTATCAAGAGAAATGCTTGCAGAAACGGTTGCTGCCCTTCCTCTGCTCTCACCGTTGTCCCACGCTGCTCTAGCCGGATCTCGCTTCGTGCCATTACGCCAAGCTTTTAATGGATTGGTAAAAAGCGAAAGGCGTTAATGTGGTCCCAAAGGAGGCGAACCCGCCAAATACACCAGAACTTTGTCCGATCAAAAAGTTCTGGGCGATAATGAAGAAGAAGTTGAATAAAAGCGGAAAAACATTCAAAACCGATGGAGCTTTGAAGAAAAACTTGGAGAAATTGTGTAAGGAAGATATACAAAGCCTCGCCCAAGATCTCATGAGCAGTGTTTAGAGAAATGTACGAGCATTCAACTTGGGGGAGGAAATTCAATAAATAAATTATGCCAAAACATAGCTAATATATAGTTATTAAATCCCTGAAAATTTGAGAAGTATTCGATTTAAAATGAATTTTCGGTGATCATTTATGTGTGTCTCATTTTTTCCGAGTCCAGTCTTTAGAAACCCTATGTTTTAAAAATCTCACAGTTTAGGTCGGCGTGATGGTTTGTTGCTGTTTCCTTATGTTCTATTTAGGGTATTTCAAGTATCCGCTTTAAATAATAATACTAGTTAATCTAAATAACATAATATTACACGACCTACAGAAATTATATTGATTGCTCGCCATTGTCCTATAAAATTACAAGACCATATTTGTGATCTGAAAAACTCCTTCATTCTTCCTTCACATTATATGCGCTTCAGTTTTATCTCGACTCTAGGCAATCATCGACGTGTGAACTTTCTTTTGCTTCCTGAGGCAGTTAACTAAACTGCACATTTTTTAAATCGGCTATTATTTGTACACTAGCAAGCCGCTGGTTGTTGCCAAATCTAAATTAATTCCTCAGCTGTAATAAAGTCATTACGAATCAAAGCATGAATAATGGATTATCATCTTCTAATATTGTTTCCGCAGAGATAAACACATAATTTGATCTTTTTCACAATAATGTCTACCACATAAATGTGTTACCGCCCCCTGAATTGAAAGCTGGGGTCAAAAAGTACAATCCTGAACATTCATTTCTCTATGAAACAATCGTTACAATTAAGATTTCACATCTATTGAACATTTACATCGGCTTGAAATATTTCATCAAATTGATATGTGCCAAAATATATTTACAGCCCTAATTGAATTTGTTTGATTTAATTTTTCACGCTACAAATTATAAAAGAATCATAAAGGTCGCTCAATTTATGTTCATTCTTTGAGTCATAAATTCACACGATTTATTTTAAAGTGTGTGATTGTGACAGCCGGTTAATGTGACACACAGTTCCGTACGATTTTCCTTTAAAAATGCAATCAAAACTCCGTGATTCGGAACATGAAGCTTAAATAACGATCATCTTTGAACACGTGGTTAAATACGTGGTGAACCACGAAAACAAGACGAAATGCCCATGCAGTACGTGCGTGCGTTTCTCAAATATGTCTTCAAATTCTTGAAAGGCGAAAATGATCTATCAGCACAGCAAGTCGTAACAGGGAGTTTTGCCATTATTATTAGCAGATTATAATCGATGCATTCATATATGGCTACAGCAGTATTCTGTGTTTTTTTCTCCTTGAGTACCGAAAACCAAAGAATTGCTTCTCCAAGCATTCCTGAGCTCTGAAGGTCGTAAAATTCAGCTAAATGCTGAGCAGACCCGGAGATTTTCGAAGGACCACATTCTACATCCAGTAGCTGCTGAAAAGGTGCCAACATGTCAGCATGTTTGACAAACTTGTCTTCCAAGGCCTGGAAGGTGTTTTCCAAAAGAGGTAAGAAGATTTCGTGCTTATAAAACTCTTCCGGAGTCTTCATTTTTTGTTCTTTTTCTGACGTTTAGCTCTTCTGGGTGTTGTAAGAGACACAGCAAGAGATTTATAGAGTGCACTCGTTTCAGAAAAGATTTTACATTTTCTGCATCTTCTTGCTTTTCACCCAGGGCCTTTTTGATTACCCTTGATGCGTTCATTTCTTTTGCCAAGTCAAGATTTTTTTTTTGCAAATAAACAATCAGCGGACGAGTTATCGAAAAAATATGGTGCTACACAAAGGCTGACAATAAAGCTCAGGGTTTTCAATGAACGCTTGATACACTGAAGCTTTCGGTGAGGCTTTCTTGTCTGTTCCAGCGTGTGGGACACATGCATTTCAACTTCTCTGCCCTCGGACAATTGTTCTAACTTGTCTGAATCTTGTCAGTTTCCATTTTTAAAACGTTTGCTTTTTTTGGTGAATTAAAAAAAAGTTGTAAGCGCTCTCGATGCAATGGACATTATGGAAAAGCTCCAGCACAAAAGCTTGGACTCCTTATACTTGCCCACTCATACCGTCGTATCCTCGACCAACCGACGGGGTACTTTATGTTAAGTCCAAAATCAATTAATACTTGACAAATTAGATCGGCTAAACCTTTCCCTATTGTGTCAGTGATTGAAAAGAACTGCAGAAATCCTTACTATCATTATTATTCTCGGTTTCTCAACAAACCCTACAAACAATAAAAGTTAACACGATCAACAAGTTTTCGCAAAATGATTCTATTGAACGCCTGCATCATATCCTTCTGTGATTTCCAACTAATTAGACTGCGCATTTTTGGCAATCTTCTCCAAATGACTTCGAAAATCTCCAGACTGAACTCGAAACTTCAGACGAGACCTAAAGTTACCATCTTCCTTTGTCCATCCTCCGTTTTACTGAAAGGTGCAATCATCCCGATGACCCCCTGAAAGCTAGTCCACGAGAAAGCCAGGAATATAGTCGAGCGTGTAATCGGTTAAAGAGCCTCTCTATTCTTTTTCTTTCCAGCTCGCCTTCCATCATCGAGAGCCTTATCAATACTAAAGATCTACTCAAAAAACGTACACTGAAAATTTATTTTCGTAAAGTAGCTTTCACGCGTTTCGAAAACATGGATTTTGTACATAGAACAAATGTCTCGTATATTGTATGAAACATTCATAATGCTTTTTATCTGGTAAAATGCTATCATTACACCTTTTTGTAAAATGCACGAAATGAACTTCGTGATGACCAGCCAATCGCTGTTTCTCTTTTATACCGTACTCATGTATGATGGTGTTGCTGCTGGTATGGGCGGAAATAAATTATCTATCCCAAAATAAAAATCACAGCGCTGTCGTGAGCTATAACTTCATGCTCATTAATCAAAATTGTTCCCACGTGTCAGCGTGGCCTAGTGAGATCAACCACGGATTTAGAATCAGCACTTTCCAAATATTCAGGTTCGAACCCCATGTCAGAAACAATAAAAACAACGCTGGACAATTCCACGTGGTTGCGCTTGTTTTTGTCAATTACATTTTGAGTCGATAAAGTAGATCTGTCAGTCCTTCATGCAACCACCAGAGAGACGTTTCTTTTTAATTTGTGACCAAATATTCGTAGCTCTTTGCATTGTTTCCGTACAATGTACGAATGTTCTTTCTGTGTCAACAAAAGCTTCGTGCTTTTGACAGTTGCGCGTGCAATTAATTACGAATGTATCTTCATAATAAGAACAAATCAGTTTCGTTGCTGAAAACAACGAATGGATTAGTGAGTATTACTTTCGATTTTGTAATATAAACTAAAATTAACTTTCAATGCACTCTATGTTGTGTCCCTAACATCCCAAAAGAGCTGGACGTCAGAAAGAGAACAAAAAATTGAGACTCCGCAAGAGTTCTATACAAACAAAATCGCCTTACCTTTTCTGGAAAACACCTTAACAAGTTTGTCAAACAAGGAGGACAAGTTTGTCAAACATGCTGACATGTTGGCACCTTTACAGCAGCTGCTGGATGTACAACCGTAGCTGCTCAGCATTAAGCCGAATGGTACGACCTTCAGATCTCAGGAATTTTTGGAGAAGCAATTCTTTGGTTATCGGTACTCAAGGAGAAAAAACACAGAATACTGTTGTAGCCCTATATGTATGCAACGATTATACTCTGCTAATAAAAATGGCGAAACTCCCTGTTACGACTTGCTGTGCTGAGAGATCATTTTCGTCTTTCAAGAATTTGAAGACATATTTGACGAACGCCATCATTTCGGACCAAACAAAAAAGTTTGAAGGATTCAAATCCGGGCAGCTGGGAGGCCACAAAGTTTTGTCCAGAAAATCGGTTAAATTGTCCCTACACCAGGCTTTGACCACATTTGCCGTATGGGCTGATGCACCGTCCTGATGGAACACATAGCTCTCATCTCAGTAGAGGCTTCGTAAACTGGGACAGCAACCTTCTCTAAAACCTCAGTTTTGTAGTACGCTGCGTTGATTTTGATTTTTTTTTAAAGAAGCTTACCACGTTTGCAAACTGCCCACCAAGCTATCACCACTTCGGAACCGAGGGATATTTGTATTGCATTCAGGAGTGCTGTCCCTCGTTGGCCCCAAACCCGGTCATTTTTCACATTGTGCGGCGGCTGCAGCACAAACACTTTCTCGTCAGCCTGGTTCGATTCAACCGCTTTTTGCTGGTAGTCTCCAAACTGGACCTTACGTTTTTTGTAATACTTAAAACCAAAGTCCATGCTAATTATGGTGTGAGTAGTTCCGATGGAAACGTTGAGATAAGAAACCATTTCCAAGATTAAGCGATTCTTTTTGCGCCGGAACCGCCTCTTCACGACCTTAATGGCCGTGGCGTCCACGCCGAACGCGACCGACCGGATCTCTCACGGTCATCAGTCGAGGACGTATTCTGGTATCGCTTGATGATCGTGCAGACAATGTTCCGCTTGACCCGATGCGATTTCAGCCGCCGGAATATATCGTCGGGTCGCTCACCGTTCAAAAACGCTTAACTACGATGTTCCGACACTTTTTCACCGCGCGAAACAAAAGAAAAACACTAACAGAATCAACACCAACGTTCATTCGTTAGCACATATATGAAGCTAAAGCTGACACCAATACCAATACTTGAACACCGTGTGATGAAAATTTGTATTGTAAATTATTGAACACCGTACACCGTGTATACTCAATTTTTACTGGAATCTTCTTAAGTTCCTCTAAGCATCAGAAATGTTAACAAAATGCGTGGAGATACAAGTGTTCCGTCACTTACCAATAAATTGCATCATTCTTATCAATATGTTATGCGAAAATGAAAGAAAACATTTCGCCGAATTCCAAATCAGGTTTTTTTTTTCTTTTTTTCCTGTGAGCTGATAACGCACGCTATGAGCAAATAATTTCTATCCAAGCTCAGTAGTTGAATCATCTGCTCAGCAAACAGTACTGTTTTTAATTATGCTGGCAAATATTATATATAGTGTTATATTGCTTCACTATGCTGGATGTTTACCACCCGGAGAGCCAAATTCTGGCCCTGCTGAAGATCTAGCGCCACATGAAGCATCCCAAATTGCTGAAACGTTTGTTGAGGCAGGTTTGTAAGTAAGATCTGTGATTGAAAGAAATCAAATCTCTACAGCCAAGCCCCTCTTCTAATTCAGGGAAGGGTTTACATTACTACGGATTAATGACAGTGATGAGGATATTGATTCATGTAACTTTATCAGAACCAGTACCTACGAAGTGCAACTTAAATCAACGGGAGAAGTTTTTGAAATCACCACCGAGAGTAACATTACTAATGCCAGAAATTGTAGACACAAGAATAAACTGATGCAAGCCGTAAGCCAAGGTGGTATTACCCGTGTTCAGCGTTCGGGAAAGACCGCAAACGATTCGTTGATATGGGAAGAAATGCAAATTGCACAGTTTCAGGAGGAACTATCCATGATTGTACAGTAAATTTAGCAGTCCCTGTTAAAATGGTCGACTCTTTAATTTTTTATATTTTTTTCGTTTTAGGGAAGACTTCCGCATAGTTACTGCTAATCAATCATTGAGCTTTGCAGAAGATAATGATGCCAAGTTGGTTCTAGAACTGACTGAGTTACAGATCCAAATGATAAACTCTACTAGAAAATACGTTGTCAACTTTGAAGGGGAAGTAGATTTTTTTGGATCCGTAATGACCAGAAGGAAACCATATCCTCCAAAAGTTCTGCTCTCGTTGCTTGGTGGAGGCAGTTTTTCCAAAATTAAGCGAAAGAGTTGAAATGATGCATTAAGATTTGATGTTCTAGCAACATGAGCAACTGATCATTGAAAGTGTCCAAGGTGCAAACTTCCCATCCATCCATTTACCGTAAATGGTTTATGTCGTAGCTAAGCCTGATTATCCTATTGAAAACATATAAATTCCACTTTTCTACTCTATCAATTCCTACCCTTTTTTTTCTATATCCATTGTCCATATTCGGTCCAAACAAGATGGATACTTTCCTATGGGATCCTTTTGTTACATCCCGGCACGATTCTCCATGCTTTCCTTGTTCGTTCTCCGCCATTCAAATATCCGGCCTACCATCTTTTCTCAAAGAATATGTACTGCTTTCTGACCTGACCGCCGGGCATCCCAAACCACATCCTCTCACACACATACACATTTTCTATTAATTTTACAAGAAAAATATTCCACCCTCCGCTTCCCGTTTGATCAACAAGGAAATACCTTTTTCCATAGTCCCCAACCAATTTCAGCTTTTTTCTTTCTTTTCACTTTCCTTTCTTTTACTTTTCGAATCTCTAGGTGGGGTGGTTAGCCCCTTCATTCTTATATGTGTATAAATTTATCAAATCGTGTGGTGAAAAGGATGTCCAAAAGGACGGAATTGTGTTTTTGTTGAAGGTATTTTTCTTTTTCCAAGGAGGGTGCAAACTTTTGTCCGTTCAGTTTGTAAGGGCTGAATGAGCAGCATCCGGAATCGGTAGGCTGAATATGAAATATGTTCCCCAGAATTTATATTCATTTTCGGCAGATCCTGATTTGAATGTGGGGCGTTTTTGCACAGTTTCGGCTTTATTGGCAGTGTTGAGGCCGAGAATATGCTACAGAATGTGTTGAGCAGCAAATTAGACTGAGGACTTCGCATAATACATCTGATACTGCTTAACACCAAACATTACTCAGGCAATTGAACATGATTCAATCAAAGGATCAAGTCAAATACTCTTCTATAAATTTTTAAATAAACAAAATATGGTTCTGTTAACATAAAAACAAACGTTGAATTCTGGTAATTATGAACAAACCATCAAAATTACATCCTATAGCTATACATTCCAGCTACCAGTACTCGTTCAGGTCATTCTTGTAAGGGAACGTCCATTAATTACGTCACGCAAAAAGTGACTTTTTATAACCCCCCCTTCTTTGACACGTTTTTTGTATAGACCTTCAATTTTTTTTTGTATGGATCGTCACGTTATCCCAAACCACCCCTCTCTCCTTACTGCGTGACATAATTAATGGACCTTCCCTAACGGACTTTGACAGCAATGGATCAGCAGCAGCAGCAGTAACTTTGGTCAGGTTAAGACAATGGCTTCAGGGCATCAAAATAGTTATTTTCATTGATAACACCAGTTTTGTCAACCCTGGCATCGAGAAGTGGCCACAAATTGTTGATAAGGGTGAGGTCCGGGGTTTGTGGAGGCCACTCCAGCGGTTTGATCCGGCAAGATCGCAGCACTTTATCATCTTGGTGGTATGCTTCGGGTCGTTGTCCTGCTGGAGGACGGGACTTAAATATAGGGGCTTGTCAGCATGCGCTTGACAAGACATGCTGATAAATGGGTGCTTCCGACTATTCAACCCGTGTGCTACGAGACGGAAACGAACAGCTCGACCGCGAACTGATAGCTGAGAGTTTCCTGAATCTCGCAGACAATTACCTACGGGTTTTTCTAGAGTTCACACATGACCTTGGTGTCCGTTCATGCATCCGTTTTGCCTTTGCTGCCTCTGCCTTAACGGTTCCTATGCATAAGGAAGACCGACTTACCACATTGTCAACCCAGACACAAATACAGTATTTACCAGCAGAGATGCGAAGTATTGTGAACAGCTTCATGGAGAAGAAACCATTCAAGATTTGGTACCAGTGGGTAACAACGTCAGCATGAGTCGCGATCAAGCAGCAGATCCCGAGCCAACGGAGGGTGTATCCGAAAAGGAAGATAAAATTCTGTTGAAACTGGAAGCCGTGCAGCAGGAAGATTATGTACCAGTCTTTAAAGGCACTTCGATGAGAGCCACGCTCCCATGGATAAGGTATGGATAAGGTAGGATCCCCAGGTACATCAAAGACCTCTTCGATTCGATTGTGCAGTTACCTGAACTAATCGTCGCGTGTTGCTACGATTTTCGATTGTTAACAACCGTGACCTCGGTCTTATGGTGGGCTAGCTCCAGTTCCTGAAACTCATCCATCACTCCACAGTACCAATGGACTGCGAGACCGTTAGCTGCACCTCTTAAATGGATTCCTCTAGGGTGATGTCGTCTGTGAACCCGACAATCTTTACCCCGTTCTGGAACTCAATCCGTAGTACTTCATCGTACATCGTGTTCAATAGCACCGGGCTCAGGATCGAACGTTGTGGGACTCCTGTGGTGATCTGAACACGTCTCTGGCCTGACTCTGTATAGTACACAAGCACACGATTCTGGAAATAACTTCCCAGAAACTTGTACAGGTATCCCGAAACGTGCGGAAATTGATGATGTAGTGGTAAGCATGACTGCTCCTTGGTTTAATCCCAGTCGACGTCGGTATATTTTCCAAGGCGAAAAAATCTGATCACGTCTTCCTTAGGAAGGGAAGTAAAGCCGTTAGTCCCGGCTCATATTCAAGAGTCGATAGGTAGGGTCCAGGTGGTGGAGTCATTTTCCTGGCGTCGGTGGTTGTCACCATGTGAGGAAACAGGCCGATGGAAAACAAAATAAAAATTAAAAAAATAATCCCGGAACGTGAAGGCGTTGAAGCGAATTGGCTATCGCAACCCAACTGGCGCTATTGAACGCATTTCTCACGTCAAGGGTAACCACTGCACAGTAGCGGACTCCTCACCTCTTGCGCTGGATTGCCACTTCGACCGTCTTGGTGACGGACAGAATGGCATCCACCGTCGACTTCCCGTTCCTGAAGCTAAACTGATTTTTAGACATACCACCTGTACCCTGCGTGTATTTTGTCAGTCTGTTGAGGATGACCTTCCCACGCACCTTACCCGCTGTGTCCAACAGACATGTAGGTCTATATGCCGATAGAACCCCTGGTGATTTCCCTGTCTTCGGTAGGAATACTAGTGTCTAGATTTTCCAGGCGTCCGGGAAGACACCCTCGTCCAAACATCTTTGCATCACCACCCTGAAAATTGCGGGTGCCAGTTAGATAGCCTTCTAGATAGCCAGGTTCGCTATACCGTCAGGTCCTGGCGCTTTGTTTACCTTCAGCAACTTTCCTATCGCAATTAATGGTTCGTCTGTAACGGTTGCCTCATCCCCTCCATCTGCGGAGCCAATGCACAGTGGGCAAGTACTGATGAAAACTAAGGAGATTTTTATCTGTAACTTTTGTCGCTTTTAAGCGCGGCTTGTAAAAAGGCCGTTTCCGCTTGGAAATTGTCTGAGAAATCGATTGAAACTGGTTTCAATCACCGCACGGATATGGTTGTGAAGTTATAGCACCTATTTTACCCCACTTCCCCTTATATTCTTGAATAATTTATAGACGTCTTTGCAAGGATGGGCTCAAGATCAACAAAATAGTGCTTATCTCATGTGAAATTTCCTGGAAAATTGAATAAAAGCTGTTTTAACTAACGCACGGCTCTGTAATGTCTCGCACGAGACTAGTCATTCTATAACTACTTCTATTGAAGATAACTAACATAAGATAAATAATTCAATTCTATGGGTTAAACTGGGGTGAAATCAGCCATATTTTTGTTCACAGAGCCGTGTGGTAGTTCACACAGCTTCTATTCGATTTTCCAGGAAATTTCACATGGGATTAGCACTATTTTGTTGACCTTTGCCTCTCTGTGCAAAGATGTTAATAAATTATTTAAGAAAATAAGGGAAAAGCTCTATAACTCCACAACCATATCCGTGCGGTGATTGAAACCAGCTCCATTCGATTTCTCAGACAATTTTCAAGCAGAAATGGCCTTGTTTACAAGCCAGGCTTAAAAGCGGCAAAAGTTACAGTTTTTTCTTTAGTTTTTATCAGTTCTTGCCCACTGTGCATTGTCGCGAGACGATTCTACAGTTATAGGAGGCCAGGGTATGTGGTCGTGGCTCGGAAGGTGTCCTCTAATGACAAGCTGCAGTAGCTCTGGAGCTGTCGTGCCTTTAGTTTTAGCCATGACCACCCGATAGGTGTCTTCCTATGGGTTTGCATTGGCTTTCGAGCACAGATTCTAAATGCAGGCTTGTCTGCTGGCCTTTATATATTTTTCAAGAGAAGCCTTAGCGGGGGCTAGAACCGCGCGAAGCTCCACCTGTCAAAGTCCGACCGTACTCTTTGCCTCCTCTTTCTAGCTCGGTGGCAAATTCTCCGGAGGTTGGCAATCGTCTCTGTCCACCAATATACCGTTGACCTTCCATCCCGAGGTTTGAACTTTCTGGGCATGGTTGCATCGCACACTCGTGTAAGTAGGGCTATGAGTTGATCACCGTAAGGATCCTGGGCAACGCTCAATCTCTGTTCCCTCTCAAGCGTCCCTTTGAATACTTCTTTATCGAAGTACGACGTCCTCCATCTACGGACGAACGGAGTGGCTACTCCCTTCTTTGCGCTTACCCAGCGCTGTGGGAGATGCTATGCGAACCACCAGGTGATCACTATGAGTGTAGCCATCCTCCACTCTCAGCAATAATCGACTTCGCTTCGTTTCTATGGTAGGTACTTTTAGTACCTACATTGGCGAGGTTTTTTTGTTTATTTGTTTCACACAAGAAAACCCAGGAGAAAGCGAATCCGTTCGCTAAAGGCGGCCTAGTGAGGTCCCTACCACGTAAAACGGTGGGATCGGGCGTGAGCGACACGTGCGGTAGTGCTACGGCATCGGAGGCAGGTGTCACTTAGCTAGGCGTGGCCATGTATAGGCCAGAACTCATCCGGCCATGGATAGGATGCGGGAAACCCTTCCTAAAGTGTTGGAGGTGTCTGAGCAATTGGACGCGTTCATAGACTTCACGTCATCGCGTAACAACATTGCGAAGGACCTCAAACTGAGCCTTCTTACGCTATGCATGACAGTGCAGACTGCACGCAAGGAGAGGAGTTGGCACGGCTAGCAGCCACCGAAAGGGCGATGGATATAGCCTCGAAGCAGACCCAGACGGAAGCATCCGCCTCGGTCAGAAAGTTCAACCTCTCCATGGGGGCGGGGACCTCCAAGCGGGCTAGACAGTCCCTGGGCGAAACGGCATCTGGCGCTTCTAAGAAGCGTATCGTATCGGAAGCCCCAGTGGGGAAGCGAACCTACGCGAACGTGGCGGTGGGGTCAGAGGGAGGCCCCGGCGCTAAGCCCAGCGCGAAAGTCGCCACATCCAGCTCGCGTGATATCTCAAGCGCCGAAGGGAACCCGTGCGGAAAGGCCCCAACGACAACAGCCATAACTAGCACAGAAGCAGATGCTAGTGCTAGGAGGGGGACGAGTGATGACCCCAGCACTGGAATAAGGTCCGAAAAAGGCAGTAAAGTAAAACCAAAACAGAAAAGGACAAGCGTAACCGTGGAGAGGCCCTCATCGTCAAGATCGAGGCGTCGAAGTACTCGGAGGTCTTGAAAGCCATGGGCGGAAGCAAAATTGGCAGGCTTAGGTGCCGATGTGCGGAGTATACGCCGTACCCGCACCGGCGAGATGCTCCTGGAGCGAAAAAAAGGCGACAATGCTAAAGGACCCAGCGTACAGAGACCTGTCAAGACAGGCCTTAGGTGAGGGTGTAGAGGTACGCGCCTTCATCTCGTAGGAGACGATACAGTGTAAAAACCTGGATGAGATCACCTAGGCAGACGAGATCTCCACTGCAATTAAGGAACAGTGCAAGGTCGAGGTTGCTACCCCAGACATACGTCTGCGGAAGGGTCCACTCGGGACCCAGGTGGCAACCATGAGGGTAGCGGCAGTTGACGCGGACGCGGCGTTGAAAGTGGCGAAGGTGAAGGTGGGATGGTCCATATACCCACTAAGCCTACATCAGCCGCGGAAGGCATGCTTCAGATGCCTAGAGAGCGGGCACATGTCCTGGGAGTGCAAAGGCCCAGATAGGAGCAACATGTGCAGAAGGTGTGGCAACACTAGCTACAAGGCGTGGGATTGAAAAGGTCCCCCAAATGCTTGATGTGCGCCGGGAAACCGGACGATAAGCACGTCATGGGGGGGGGGGGGGGCAAGTGCCCGGCCACTAAGGGTATTCCAACGAGCCAACCGTAATGCAGGTAACCCAACTAAACCTGAACCATTGTGAGGCCGCCCAGCAACTGCTGTGTCAGACAGTTAGCGAGTCGGCATCGGATATCGCCATAATTTCCGACCCATACCGCATCCCAGCCGGCAACGGAAACTGGTTTGCGGACAGGTCCAATATGGCGGCATTATGGACGACGGGCAAGTACCCGGCTCAGGAGGTTGTGTCTACCACAAACGAAGGCTTTGCGGTTGTAAAAGTGAATGGAGTGTTCTTCTGCAGCTGCTACGCACCGCCAAGATGGTCGATCGAACAGTTTACCAATATGCTCGATCGGATGACAACGGAGCTAACTGGCCTGACCCCGTTGGTAATAGCGAGGGTGCTCGAGTGGGGGAGCCGCCCTACCAACCCTAGGGGCCAGATTCTTCTGGAGGCATTGGTTAGGCTCAATGTGGACCTTGCCAACGTGGGTACGAAGAGTACCTACCATAGAAACGGAGCGGAATCGATCATCGATATAACATTCAGCAGTCCTGGGCTGCATAGCAATTGGAGGGTGGATGATGGCTACACCCATAGCGACCACTTGGCGGTTCGTTATTGTATCGTCCACAACACAAGGCAGCGTGCGGAAGGAGGAGCATCCACTCCATTTGCCCGCAGATGGAGGACGTCCTACTTTGATGTAGAGACTTTTAAAGAGGCGCTTGAAGGGGAACGAAACTTTGAAAAGGGCACTTGTTTTTGTCACTGTCATTTTTTCAATACAAATTGATTTCTTAGTTTTTTAAGTCAAACTGTTTTTTTTTGGTTATTCCATAAGTGAAACTTGAGAAAAATGTAAAAAATAATATATCAAAAAAGACTACAAGTGTGTTCACTTTAATTTGAACCACATGAGATAGAAACTCAAAAAATGATGAGGTGGGCACTTTATTTTGCCTATTAGGGTATATAATAGCTTAAACTATTGAAGTCGCCGATTAGAACAACGTCGTCAACCGTAGTTTGGTTTCAGCAAAAACGCTAAAATCTCTAATCTCGATTTTTTTGGAGATTGGAGCTTGACTACTTCTTTGGAATTTTTATCAGCATTTTGTGTTTTCTCATACAATCTGGATGTATTTTATCATGTTTTATTACCGACGAAAATTATTTCAGTTATTGTTTTTACCCTAAAATCTACGAGTACTGCATACAATTTTACAACCAATTCATTTACATTGGGTCTAATCTAAAGATTACGAGATTCGACTGATAATAGAAGTTCTGTTTCCTTAATCGAATTTCACCCCGATCGTAATCTTACCATCGAATCGCATCTGGGTTTCCATTCCAAACGAAATATCAAACACAAACCACCAAAAACGGACACAGCATCACCTTCACCTATGCTGTTACCTGGTGAGTCCAAGATGCCACAAAATTTCTTAATACGATGATAAATTTAAAGTACGGTCAAGTTAGTTTAGTCACGAATAAATTTATCATTATTAATTTTATTCAATTAAGTTTCTCGTAACAGGTAGGTAACCGATTTCGTCTTTGAGAGGTACTTGGGTGATGTGGTGACGTTTCCTACTATGTAGAGTGGTTTGCTTGTGACGGTGGTAGGTGAAGGAGTGAAAAAGTTTCCTGACTTTGAAACGGTTGGAAGTGATTTCGGATACCGGCCATGATTTACCCTCCTCAGCCTGACGTGATGGTTGTCTTTCTCAGAACAATGAGGGGTGAGTGGAAGGTTTTCGGCAGAATCGTATCACACCGGAATGGATAGATTAATAGCCACCGAGCCGAAAGGTGGCACCCGAAGATGTATCATTGCTCAGTTGCCTAGCGTAGGTTGGTTGCGATGGCCTGCCGGTAAGCCAAAGTACTAATGTTTGCCTTCAGTAAAAATAAGTGAGCAAACGAGACGGGAGTGAAATTGGTAGGCATCATTGGATACGGAAGCTAGCCAGAGATGGTAGTCGGTGCGTTATCATCAGCGTTGCTTGCATAATAAATTATAATTGGATTTGTTTGAGTTGGAAGAAAGGATTTCGGTTAGTAAATATCGAAAGATTAAACTGCCAGATAGACGAAAGCAATGGCCGGGTGAATATCAAATTTCCCAATGCGGTCTTGCTCTTAGACTTTAACCTGCTAGTTGGTGGTTTATGTCAATATGCCGTTTTGTAATGTTTTGGGTAGATTCAGATTCGAGAATCAATTCAGCGACCGTAGAATCTTTATTTTCATACACGCTCCCATTGTATCAACTTTCAGCCTAGCGAAACATCTCAGCGCGACCACATGAAGAGAAATACCCAAAGAAAAGCCTCGCCTGAATTAGAATGATAAAACCAAATCCCCAAATATATTAACTTCATAAAAAAGGACTCCGCAACTCCGGGGCTGACTGACTGGAGAGCAAACGAGTCAGCAACCCAATCACGAATTGGAAATTACCGCTTTGAAATCGAACACCCGCGCCGTCGTTCCATTCCACTCCTCCCTGCCATCGCCGCCGGAAGGAAGGCGGACCGGTTGTCATCGCATTTGGCAGTGGCGAGTATCGCTAGGGGATCAACCACCGTACTTCCAAGGCGACATTTGGTTATAAGAAACCGATGAGCACAGTCGTCGGCGCGGTAACACCATCAGGGGAAATCACAACCAGTGGACTTTGTCACTGTATGCAGGAGGGAAAAAATCGAAGAAAAATACGCCAGGGATAATAAAAATAAATCCACGTACTTATCTTTTGATATATATTTATATGCTCACTGTCCATTCAGGCGAAGCATCCATACGGGGAATGCACGGTGAGAAGGTATGGGTCAGACGTGTATGCGAGAGAGCGAAGGGGTCGCCAAGTTAGCTATCTTCGCCATAATATCGCCCAACAAAATCCCAATGTTATAAGAAACATAAAAACCGAATGCCAATTCCAATCAAACGAATTCATCCTGGCGACCATGGCCCTCCAAGGAGCGCTCAGATGTGCCATGTCTCATTGCCTGGCGAAAGGGATATTGGCTGGATGGATATGCTTACTATGGCAACCGGTCGCGGTGTAGGTTCAAGATTCTATAGATCGGAAGCACAAAAGACGGCGAGTTGATTCGAGAGACAGCCAGCCGCCAGTCAGACATCACCGGGCCTGCTGAAGATGATGACGTTTGCCGATGATGGTAATGTGCGGCGGTGGTAACATGTGTGGGCCGAACAGAGGGCGGGATGTGAATTGGGGCAGTACAAAGGCTTATAGGTACATCTCTCTTACGTGGCATCGGTAGGGGAGACTAACTTTCTCTGATTTAAATCAAAACGAATTTTATCCGCTCTATTAGTTGGAACATTTTAAAACATCAGATTATCTTCTCTTAAAGCATCCATTCAAGTGTGGTTGAAATAAAAATAGCATTGAGTAGTTGATCTTAATTTGATGGCATACATTTTTGAAGAGGAAATTAAATTTGCTTAAAAATCCAGAGCACCCAGTCTCCCCTAATTGAAGTGAGTTTCCATCGTTTCGCAAATCCAGCAGAATCCTTGTGTTTGGTGAATTTTCGGAGGGAAAAATCGCCGTTGGGATACACCTTCTAACTAGAGCAGGAATTCGAGATGTAATCGATTCTGTTGAATGATACAGTTAATTTGATAAACTAGGAACTAGAATGATTTATTCTTACTGGTAGTGACCCCAAAGGCCAAGATGACTAAGATACTAAAACCACAGAGAACAGACGTTCATCTTCGATCTGCTACTTGTGTAAAACTATAAAACGACATTTCAAATGTATGTCGTTATGCTCCTGGTAGGCGCCGCTGCAGTTGTGCGATAACTGTCATGTCAATATTTATCAATACAAAGCCTAGCACATAACCTGAAAAGTCCTGATTGTTTTGCTCTGCACTTTTACACACGTTTTTCAAGATAAGGTATATGGACATCAAAGTCTGTTCTCTGTGCTAAAACTAACATATCGATTCTGAAATATATGTGTATAAATATATATGTTTTCAGCAAGGTTATGAGCACCAACTGAGCATGAGCATGAACGATCGTCCATGTTAGCTACTCAGTTGTTCCCAGTTTACGTGTAGTTACACAAAGAACCAACCAATGGTGTTTTTGGCCAACATGCATTCTCAATGTGAGAAAATTGACAATTTAGTTTATGTTATCCCTACTTCCCCGTTGTGCCAACTGGGATATGAGTAACCATAGGTAAACAACCCCGGTGGGACCTTGGTCGTATGCTGACAGGTAACATGGGGAGGGGGGCTCTTTTCTTCGAAGGGTGCAACCTATCCGAGCGTCTGTTAGGTGCGGCTCAAAACAGCGGCTGTTCGCCATGTTAGAGTCGGCTGATTAAAGTCTTCGTGCCAGCGTGAGACTCTAATCGGGGTACCGGGTAGAGGGTAATCAGGGTAATCAGGGCTTTTGGCGTCTTACGACAAGGGTGGGGTGTCAATTGAAAATCTAAAAATAATCGAGCGCCACGAAACATCGTTACAAACTGAACGCTTTTAACTTAATAAATATTCGATCGATTTTCAAGCTTTTTACATTAATCTACAGTAGTTCAGCATGCGAATTTAACTGGAAACATACATTTTTAGAATAAGTTTGTAGTTTTGGAGCGAAATTGTCTTGTGAAAAGTCGTTTCCAATAACGAGGTACTTCTTTTGGTGTGAATAAAAACTAGGGTGGTCCTTATTTTTAGAGAAATCGAAAATCTAACTTTTTTTATTTAAAGAAACAACGACATACATTTTTTGAAAAAGTTGTTGATTAAATAGTTTTGAGCAACCTCGATAACATAAAATTGCCTCTACCTTTTGAAATGGCCAAATTACAGCATCTTTTCCTACGTAGCTTAGGGTGTCCCTACAAAAATCAGTTATTTTGCTGGAACTTTTATATTTCAAATTTTTTCGCAGAGTTGTCTTTCCATTGATTTTAGAATAATAAAAGTTACAACTTTTGATATGCTGAAATTGCCTCTATCGTATGTTAAACAAAAGTTATTATGGTTTTTGAAACAAAACAGGCCTTTTTCAAATGTTGATTTTTCTAATTGGGGCAAACCAACAAAATATTTCTCAACGGCTTTTAAAAGGATTTTTATTTGTAAGAAAATTAAATACATTTAAAAAGGACCTAATTTTCTATATAATAATCGCTAATAACTCGCTAACTTTTGGAGATATCGGCTAGATTTACACGTCAAAACTTTTATCTTCTCAAGTTATAAAAATTATCAGAAGACAGCTTTGTTGGCAAATTTTAAATAAAAAAGTAAGAGCAAAAAACAGTTTTTTTTTTTGTGAAGGGAAACCTTCAAAGGGAAAATTGATCTAACGGCTGTTCCAGAAGGTATAAGCACACCTTATTCTAACGGTCACTTTGAATATAATGAAATATTTCAACATGTTTTGGCTGCGTCCTTTTCTTTGCACATGTCTGAATGACATAGCATCAAAAAAGTGCTCAGTTTTGTGTTACCTATCCGGAACAACGAAAAAGTATCGTGCACAAATGGTGCACAGTGAGCGGACTCTCCTTGAGAAAATTGGCAAAGGAAGAGGGTGTAAGCGTCGGAGCGGTACAATCTGCGATTCGGAAATATAGAGAACAGTGCACGTTTGAAGATGCGCCGAAGAGTGGTCGGATATCCGATCCTGTAAGTCCGGATATCGATAAAAAGATCAGGAGTGCCTACAAGTGAAAACCATGATGAATTTGTCTACCTCGGCTCACTGGTTACTGCGGACAACGATAACAGCCGGAAGATCCGGAGGCGGATTATCAGAGGAAGTCGTGCCTACTATGGGCTCCACAAGCAACTACGGTCAAACAGGCCTAGCTCTCGTACGAAGTGCATCCTGTACAAAACGCTAATAAGACCGGTTGTTCTCTACGGGCATGATACGTGGACATTGCACGAAGAGGACCTGCGAGCACTCGAAGTTTTTGAGCGACGGGTGTTAAGAATCATCTTTGGTGGAGTACAAGAGGTTATACTATGGAGGCGAAGAATGAACTATGAGCTCGCGCAACTCGCCAGCAAACCCAGTATTCATAAGGTTGCAAAAGCTGGAAGGATCTGCTGGGCAGGACATGTTGTGAGAATGGCGGGCAACTATCCTGCAAAAATGGTGTTCGACGGGAATCCGGTTGATACAAGACGATCCGGTTGGGGCGCAACAAGCAAGATGTTCAGACGAGGTGGAGCAAGACCTAGGAGGTACAAGGTGCCAAAGGGATTGGAGAGGAGCAGCCACGAATCGGGCATTATGGAGGAATATTGTGTATCAGGCTATGTTATAGTATAGTGACCTTATGCCAAGTAAATAAATAAATAATGATCCCTTTGTCAGTGTCTTTGTTTGCTTTAGTGACTTCTGCAATATGCTCTTTGAAACGAATATTGAGATTACGGAAAGCTTGTCCAATGCAAATTTTGCCGCGATGGCCACAAATTATTTTGTAGATCCCTGATGTATTAAGACTGTTAATAGAGTCTTTAGCAGAACCTAAGAAAGTTTTAAGTTGATTATTTTTACTAGTAAAAACTATTTCAAAACCAAAGTTCCGTAGGATTGGTCGTAATTGTGTAGTGTAGTTATCATATGTCATTCCTATTCTTTTAAGTTGGGGTTGTGTTTTTGTTAATGTAGTGTGTGGTTGTTTGTATTGTGTATTGTAATTTGGTGTTTTTTTGTTAATTACGTTTTGTATTAGTTTTCCAGAGTAACTATTCAAGTGTGCTGTGTTTAAAATGTATGCGAGTTCTTTAGTTATGCCATTTGGACTTAGTGGTAATGTCTGTATTCTGTGTATCATGTGATTGAATGATGCTATTTTGTGTTGGTTTGAGTGGTTAGACGTATGTGTTATTGTACGTTGTGTATTTTTTAGTTTTCTGTAAATTTAAAATGTGAGTTAAGGTTGTTATTTTACTAAGAGCAAGTTCAAGAATGGTAATTTATTTTCAATTTCAGTTTCATAAGTGAATTCAATGTTTTTATGTGCGTTGTTTAATGTTTTAAGGGGGAGAGGTAGGAGATCTTTCTTTAAAATGCAAAACACACCATCAACGTATTCACACCAAACGGTAGGTATTTGATTTGTTTCTTGCAATTGTTTTTCTAAATTTGCCATGGAAATTTAGCACGGAATAGGGGAAATGGGGCTACCCACAGGGGCACCTTAATATGTTCGTTTCTGAAAGAAAAATATTTTTTTTCCATGCACAATTGTGTAAGTTTTATGTACGAACGTACTTTTTTCTTCCATGCCATGTCATCATTTTGAAAGAAAAACCATCTTCTAACAAGCTTAAGGTATCTTTAACTTGAATATTAGGAAAGAGGGATTTCTTTTATGTTTTTTTTTTTATGGACGAGCTCTGTGAACTGTTGTGAGTTTTTAATTGATCAACTGTAAAATTGTTTTGGCATGTTTTTAAATTTATTATGATTTCACGCATTTCATTGCCAGGTTTGTGAATTTTTGGAAGACCTTTAATCGTAGGTAACGAAGGATTTGACTCTCTAAGATTGTTAATTTCATTACCAAATGATAATTTGTATTTTTTGAGCGTTTTCTCCACACCTCTAAACATTCCCGGAAGGGTATCTGATCGCTGTTTTCTGTAGAGGTCATTATTTATTTTTTCTATCATGATGTTTTCATAGTCTTTTTTGTCTATTATTACTGTACAAAATCCTTTGTCTGGTCTCAAATAGAAGACCGATTTTTGTTTTAATTTGTGGAGTATGTTGTGTTCTTGTGTGTTTTGTTTATTTTGTGTCGTGTTTGTGTTTTTAAGGACATTAACAGTTTTTGTTCTGATTTCTTGTATTTGTCATGTGTGTAAGTTGTTAGTGTTGATTGCTGCTGCTATGTCGACAATGGTTGGTTTATTGTCAGAATTTGAATCTATTGCGTAATTGAGTCCTTTGTAAAGTAATTTCAGTTGGTCTTCTGTGAATTATTCTGGAGAACTGTTTATTACTAACTCTTCTATGTTTTGAACTGTGTTTAACTTTTAAGATTTTTTAAGTTGTGACTTTTTTAGTTTTTTGAATTTCTTGTCAAGTAATTTTCTTTTTCTTTCAGATTTGCAACGTTCTGCGACTGTTACTTTTGTCAGAAATTTTGAAAAATTATCTGGGTACTGCTTTACTAATTTTAGATGTAGTGAATAACATTCTAATGCTTTTGTGTTAAATTTGCTATGTAATGCTTTAATATTGATACGCAATAGATCCATTTTTTTGTTTTTAATTATTTGGGTATTCGTAGCAGTTTTAACTTTTACCTTGTGACTCACTGGTGTGATCCATTGTTGAAAACCCCGCGTTAAAAACGCGAATTTCCCTGGTTCCGAAGCTGTAGACCTGCGATGTTTTTCGTCAACTCGATGAACTTACTCGGCTCCGATTTAGGCTTGGTTGCCATTTTTTATTTTATTTTTTTTAACACTACTTAAAAAACTTTTTTGAGCGTATTAAAGACTGGACTCGGAAAAAATAAGACACATAAAAAAGATCACCAAACATTCATTTTATATCGGATATTTCTGCTGAATGCTCGTACATTTTTCTTAACACTGCTCTTGAGGTCTTGGGCGAGGCTTTGTCCATCTTCCTTACACAATTTCTCCCAGTTTCTCTTCAAAGCTTCATCGATTTTGAATGTTTTCCGCTTTTCTTCAACTTCTTCTTCATTATCGCTCAAAACTTTTCGATCGGACGGAGTTCTGGTGTATTTGGCGTTCACCTCCTTCGGGACCACATTAACACCCTTCGCTTCGTACCAATCCATTACAGGCTTGGCGAAGCGGCACGAAGCGAGATCCGGCCAGAACAGCGTGGGACCACGGTGAGATCAGAGGAAGGGCAGCAAGCGCTTCTGCAAGCATTCTTCTCGATAAATCTGCCCGTTTATGGTGCCGGTTGTAACGAACGGCTTGCTGTACCGTCCGCACTCGTAGATCACCTGCCACAACAGGTACTTCTTCGCGAATTTGTATATCTTTCTCTTCCGGAATTTTTCCGGAACCTCCATGCGGGACGTACCGACAAATAACTCGAGGCCGGGGATTTGTTTGGTGTCCGCCATGATATATGTCTCGTCGTCCATGATGAGACAGCCTGGCTTGATTAGCCACTAAGGGTACAGCTTCCGCGCACGTAATTTGGCCTCCGTGTTTTGCTTGTCAGTCCAGTTTGGCGCCTTCTTGACCTTAAAAACACGTAGCCCAGCCCGCTTCATGGTCTGCTAGACAAACCACTTCGACGAATTGACCTTTTTGGCCACGGCTCAGGTGGAAAGGTTCGGGTTATTCTTATAGTACTGCCTTATCTTCCGCGCCTTCTTTGGGTATTCCGTTGGTTCCGCTCGATGGTCTTCGTCTCCTGGAACATCTTCACAACGCGAGACACGGTGGAATGATGGATTCCAAGCCTTTCACCGATCCATCTGTGCGACTGACCAGGATTATCGATCACCGCGCCCAAAATTTGCTGGCGTAGCTCTTCTTGTTTCGAATGCATCTTGAAAACTACTTGACAGATCGCGATAAAATTACATAAACATAACACTGTAAATAAGTATTAACTATAATTTCATAGATGTTTACCCACGCGATAAAAAGTTACACCCAAAACAAAGTGCCGCATTTTTTCCGAGTCCAATCTTTATCACAAAACATTGCGAGTGGTTGAGTGGATTGGAGATAATGAAATCATTTTGTATAAGACCAAGTCTCTCCCGGTTGGTAATAAACCGATCAGCATGGAGATCAATAAAAACATAAGGTTGCCAGAAGGCACGAAATGCATCTACGAACTCATATTTTTACGAAACCCCTCAATTGCAATTTTTAATGGATTAGCATAGATTGTTCTTCAGAAACTTCAACTTGATTGATACAGATATAAGTTGCAGTGGTGCAATAGATTGTAGGATACAGTATAAAAATTGAAAATTACGAAAAAAGAGTTTGGTTCGAGCATCGGCTGTGAAGGGTTGTGACGATGCTTTAATACGCACTATTTTCCTATCGGGCATTCTTACTGTTAGTATAAATTGACTCAAATCCGAAATCGGTACTTATATTTAAATATTTTAGTAAACGAAGCGTGAATTATGCTTATCGTTTAGCAAAACGAATTCTGTTACCACCCAATTTTGTTATCCAACATCCCAGTGAGCGAAGCGTGAATTATGCTTATCGTTTAGCAAAACGAATTCTGTTACCACCCAATTTTGTTATCCAACATCCCAGTGATTTCCCGTGGACGTACGCCGGTGGTCTCGGGTTCCAATAAGACGTGCAAATAAACGTCAACACATTTCTACCCTTTCTTTATTTGACCGGTATTGCCTTAGTTTGGGATCACCAGTTTTACACATTGACCATGTGTGCATCATCTGTTGATCCTCTGTGTAATAACAGCTGATCTGACAGTAACGGAGTAACAAGCCCGTGCGGTCAATCATGCTCATTGTCCTGCTCATGCTCGTAAAGACGGATAAATTCTTTGAATAGGATAAGACAACTGAAACTTCTCGCTTTGACTAGCTTGCTGTCTTGTTTTTTTCACACGCTGAAACAAACGGTAAGATATTCTCAATAATGCTGAACTAAAGTACCGTAAAACGAGGCAACATTGATCAACGGGGTAACATTGATCAGTTTGGCCCATTTCATGAATAGTTCAAATATATATTTTTCGTTGATACTCTTTCTAACTATCAACTATGTTTCTTAATCTAGTATTATTTGGGTTCTGAAAGCTTTGGCTTAGGGTTCTGAATAGCATTGGTTTGAATATTCAGGTTTTTTGATTAACCAAGAACTGAAAATCTAATTAAGCATAGCTTCTTCAAACTTCCACTAGTGGGGGAAAAAGCAATCAATGCTTATCCAATAGCTAACATTACAACTCAGGAGATATTTCCCTAGTAGCACACTTGTTTCACTCCAGTAAAGGTGACTGCTATGTAACTCAATTAGGTCACAATCCAGCTGCTGAAACCATTTTTGACGGTTGTGTCCTACTTGAGCTTTTTACATACTTTAGGCTAGATAGGTTGGGTTCTTGATTAGAGGGAATAGATTGTAATAAAATTGTTAGTCGTTACTATTTTTAAAAAAAATATCATGGATGTCCACTATTTACAATTTTTTTGCTACAACTTGTTACAAAATCGAGGCAACTTCGCGAAAGTTGGCTTTTTCATTTAGGCAATGGAGCAATCTGACAAACATCCCAAGGAACAGAAAACCGTCATATTTGGTTACAAAAACTTGATTGTGACTTAATTGAGTAGCATTGAAGATACATCAACTGTATTGCAACAAGTTATTTTGCTATCTGGTAGAGATAAAAAAATTACAATAAAAAATTGAAACATACAATAAAATTCAATAAATAATATCAAAACTTCCTGTCATTTTATCAATATTAAAAGTACTAGATATGGATTCGATTTGATAGGATTGGGTATTTTAGGTATCTTCAGGTGACTGAATTTCTTCACTCAAAATAAGATTTACAAAAAATGAAATCAATAATTTCATTTTCTAGACTATATCTTCAATTTCAAGCTTTTTAAGTAAAAGTAATCAATAACTAAAACTCAAATAATTCAATCCTCTCACTGCTGCTACCATCAATAACAACACAGCAGGATCAGATAAGAACAGATGTGCATGTCATATTGATTGGTTATTGATTTGCGTACGCCACATACTGAGTTGCATCCCTCGAGCTTAGCATAACAGATCGGAGAATGGAAAAGGAAACTAGGAAAGGGTTCCATAATTATTTAATTTTACTCGTCCGCAGCCTTCCCAAACAGTGTGTGACGCATTGAAAAGGTTACAGCGGATGCATGCATAAATCGAATTATCCTAGGTAAGTGTTATTTTTACGCGAAATATGCTAAAAAAAAGTAAAGGGGATCCGAAACCGCTTGAAGCGCTATTGAGCAAGGACGTCATAATGAAGGAAAAGGATTAAAAAAAGTCCGTTGCGCGTCAAACAGCTGATGACCTCATCGAGTTGTGTGAATAATCAGCAGCTGTTTCATGAAAACATTTAAAATTTCCTTTTTAGACAACTCTGTTTAGTCTTTAAATTCTCCCGACGTGCCACTTATAGCAAATAATAAACTTCCAATTCATTTCACCGTTCAGCCAAGCAGAACTTCGGCACATAATAAATGTCACCTACGTCGTCGTAAGACGTATCCTTCCCACATCCATAAATCCCTTCTCATTTAGGCCTGAGACGTGTCTCTGAATGTGAATAATGTCCTACTTATGAGATCGGCCTAAGAAAACACTGCCCCATCTGACCCTCGTACGATAAAAGACCGGCCCTAAATCAAAGCCAGCTTCCTTGGTCATCACGCTTTCTTATAAATCATAGCCAAGGAACGAACGAGGGTCGATTTACATACAATAAGAAGCCGTATCAGCCAGTAGAGTAGGGGAAGGGGAAAATACTTGCCTCAATAGTGTCCTTTGTCCTGTTGAGAATCCTGTCCAATTCCAGAAGGAGAAGCTCGTTGAACCCCGTTAAAAGTCTCGGTCATCTACATCTCTCCGTTGCCTTACGACGATTGAACTTTACACATTTTTGAATACGAAATTGAGCTACTTATACGCAGGATGTGCTCGGGGTTTGACAAGCCGTCCAAGACGAGTGAAAAGGATTTGCTGATCTTTCTCCAACCCCTTTGACACCGATAGGTACACGGCACAGTGGAGAAGGGCACCCGGGTTGACATGGCCGAGAAATCAGAGCAATTAATATTCTTGATGCTTAAATCCTTTCCCCTATTCCGGAGGCAGCATGGGTACATATTTAAGACTTCAAGTGATGCCTTTCGGAAGGGATGCGGAATCTTTCAACCTTGTGACAGTGGTGGTTATTGCTTCAGCTAGCTGGTGTGAATTTTGACTTCGTGTATAGATTTGTGAACTTGTGAAGTGGAGGTGTTTTAATAGCGAAATAGTTTTGGAGGAATGTTGAATGTTGTTGTTACCTATAAACATCAGTTTTTCTAAATTAAATGCACTTTAACGATTCTGGGTAATTCGTATCATATTTCTATACATGAATATTCGAAAAGGATTTCGAGCACTACATTTGAAAAAAAAATGGAAGTAATTAAATACAATCAAACGCTAGCCTAATCATACAACCCAAGATTGTTAACTGAATACCAATCAGTACGAACAAGACCAGGAACGTCAAACATTTCCTTGAAAATGGAACACGCCACCCTTACGTTGACTTACAAATTTTCGAAACCAACTCGTGCACCACCGATCATGTTTCTGGGACTGAAGAAGTCAGAACCTGCACCACAACTCTCGCCTCCACTTCATCCTGCAGTAATCTACCTGACATGCGTCGGTTAACCGATTTAATTTCATATTAAAATAAATTCAATTCTCCTTGAAAGTAGTGACCTTTCCCATCCTCCATCCTCCGTTCACTGCCAGGCTTGTTCCATCAAACAACGTGAAAAAGGATTCCCGAAGACATTGTACCCCCATCTACTCAAAAACCTATCCTCTTTCCCATACACTGGACCGGATCATATATTGGAAAATCTTTCTTCTGCTCTTGTCCTTTTCCTGAACAAGCTCCTCTAGAAAGTCTACCAGTTCCCGGAAAGATTCATCTCATATACGTATTCCATCGAAACGGGCAAATCTGCACTGCACAGCTCAGTAGAATTCAATCGAGGAGTCGCCGGAGTGTGGGTGGGTAAAGTTTTTGGCTTGTTGTTGCTTCAAAGAAACAAGACGGGTTCATTTGTATGTGGAGAATGGAATTTTATTATAACAAGTTCTTCGTCCTGTCCGCAAGGCTAGGTGGTGGTAGCTTCGGCTCACGCTGCAGGGATCCCCGAGCCTCGGAAGTATGGACCATTGATGAAGGGTAGGTTAGATGATTTCCGGCATGAAAAAAGGATGCACGAGAGCAGGCAACAGGACATGCCCGGGGAACGAGGAACAAGGCTTTACGCTTCCTTCGTCTCTTGGCTGCTCTCCGGTGAAAGGATTTATCTTTGGGAAATTTTCGTATCATAATATGATGCATCGAGGCACAAGAGGATTACGTTTATGAATTGATTAAATCTGCTTACTTTCATACACGCTTGGGAGAAGGAGCAGAGTTCATTGCTCGTTTGTGTACGTAAAATTTTCAATTAGAAGAATAAAATCAAAATCATGAGATTTGACGCGACTATGACTAAATAACGTATAACCTAGAATAAGGAGCTCTCCTATGTTCCTTTGTGAATTTTGATCAAATTTCGTTGGTAATTATTAAAAAAAAATGATTATTAGTTTGGTGAAACCTTGATGGCCTCAGTATTATGTTCCTGTAAAGCAAGATCATGTTGTTAAATCAATGATAAAAGCGCTAAAGCAATTGATTGGCCCCTTTTATTTTGTGAACCCAAACGATAATCTTTTTATAACTTACACTAGATGAAATTAAGTTGATTATGATTTAATTGAGTCATATTGAGGTTACATAATATGACTCAATTAAATCATAATCAAGTCACTTTACCATTATGACTGTTTTGTGTGGCATTCCAAGGAAAATGTCCCGGCTTGACCTGCCACAAGGACTCAGTAGGGATTCTTTATCATGACCCGAAGCTAAGAATCAGTTCAATTTTGGTTTTGTCACATTTTTTATTTCACAATTTTACATCATCCTTGGAATTTTTAGTATGGTATATATTTTTTTTCTCGTAGCTAATGCATTGTTTAAACTTTCAGGTTTATAATGGATGCAAAAATCAGCCTACAAATACAGCAGCACCACAATCCGCAGACATAATAATTTTATATGCTATTTTATATGACATTATCAGGTTCGCATTTATTCATCTTTCTAGGTTTTAGCCCACCTAACCCACGTTATGTATTTGAAATTAAAGGCAGGCTTTTTACGTTTTTTGAATAAGGATCTTTTTTTTTATTTATTGCGTTTCTGTTTTTGGCACCACTCATAATCATATGAAATCATATAGTTATTTCATCGTATTGTCACCTTAAATTTTCATTGCTATTTTGCTAGGTGATCAATATTTCTTTTAACGTAAGACTACGTTTCTCTTTTCTATACCGGGTGCCGTTTCAAAATTTTGAAAAATGAGAGCGTTACGCAAAAGTGAAAGGTTTTTGAACGCTTATAACTCTCGTTCGACTGAACAAAATGACTTCATTCATACACCATTTGATCAAAAAGACTCACAAATTTTTCGCTTTGAAATTGGAATGAAGTTCAATTAGTATAAGTAGTTCAATTTTTCATTTGAAAATGACCTTCTTTTGCTCCCATACAAATTTGCATATCAACAGGTTGAAAAATGTGTTTTCCCTAGCAAGGTCATAAAAAACGAGTAACAAATGTCTTCTTCTTCTTCAAAATAACTTTTCCCAGTCCCACAAACATTTCTGAACGCACAAAGCTATTGGTCGAAAGTAACATCATATTTGCGCTACGCTCTGATTGGTTAATACCCCAGACAACCACAAGTCGTATAACAGTGTTCAAATAGTATCGTATATTCCTATATTTTAATTCAATATCGCAATTAATTGTGGCCTTTATCGTGTTATATTTACGTTGAATTGTAAAAGGTGCAAATCTTCGACTTATATACGATGTGTCATTTATTCATCGTACTGCGTTACAAACTACATCGGATAAACATCGCAAAGCTGGTTAAATCGAATTTGTTATTACAAATTCAATCGCATACAATATCAATTCAACTCGTTAAAGAAAACAATGGAATTTGCACGAATATGGCCTCCACTTTTGCACGTATAGGCCATATTCTTTGCATTCTGTACGATTTGTTTACTTACATATATGTTTGTATATCATAAAGACAACTTTCAATATACGTGCATTCTGGTTGTCTGGGACTTCCACAGTAACCTTGCCAGCAATTATGGAACATGTGGGAACGACCAAAGGAAGACCAACAATCAGTTCTCGCTGTGCATCCGTATGCGAAAGACATGTTTGGCGAGCACGTTTGTAGAAAACGCCGCCCGTGAAAACATCCGCAACAACGAGGAGCTGAACGAAGAAAGAAAGCCCAAGGGAAATCGCAAACTATTTCTCCTGTGTCTATTAAATCCGTCCTTTTCAGGGCGACTAGCTTACTAACTAAAGAGTTTGGTTGAAGTTTTCTCTTGTGCTGTTTGTAATTCAATTACCGCGTCACGGCTAAACCTAGCATTCATTAAACGCCGCGTCCCATAGTATATCACAAAGAACTAACGAACGAAAACGACGAATCCAAGTTGAAAAACCCGCATTAATCCACCGATGGTGAGACTGAACCCTTCTTACATTTGAGCAGAATTACAAACTCAAATGTGGGCAATATTGTACTGGATACATATTTTCATCAGAAATTCCAAGAAGATTCAGAAATATGCAATATGCCATACATTCAGTTGATAAAATGAACTATTTGTCAATCCTAAACGTATTGTTCAGGATTGAACAAAAATTAAAAAATTACCATTATTAGTCTTTAATGACCTATGAATATTAGTTATATAAAAGGGTAAATTACATAAATATTAGAAATTTCATATAATCAGTCCATAGAATGAATTATTAGACAATTATAAGCGTCAATTTTGATTATCGATATGGATTCAAGATGCTTAATAAGTACATATTCGTTGAAAATAGTAAATGGAGACTTTGTGTAATTTTCGAATATACTCGTTGCAGTTCAAAACCAGACCACTCGAGCCAATCGATGCTGCTCTAATTCTATAGAGTCGCATAGTGTGGCTAGTCCGCTGTATGTGCTATACAACGCAACAGATGCGACACAATAGAATGCAAGCAACATCGATTGGTGTGATTGATCTTGTTCGGTTTTGCACTGCAACGAGTATATTTTCATCTCACAATTATGTGCTCTCAGGTATTGTTTTGGTCATATCTCCATGAATAATTATCCAATTATGATGAAATTTTGACCAGTTATTTGGAGATTTTATAGCTTTGATTTGGCACCAACAAAACTAAAATCGGTACACAAATAGCTCAGTATGTGATCGGAGACTAAACTGTTTGATTACTATTATAATAGGCCTTCAAGTACTGTTTCGTTCATATCTTCGTAACGAAATGTCCGAATAAAAAAAAATCAATAGCGTTCTATGGGAATGTTGTAGCTTCCGTTTGCGGTCAACAGAACTGAAATCGGTTCAAAGATGGCTGAGGAACCGATGTGACAGTATTTGTAACGCACACACACACATACACACACATACATACACACAGACATGTGCTCAGTTCGTCGAGCTGAGTCGAATGGTATCTGAAAATTGTAAATCTGACAGCTCCCATGTTAATGTATAGGACAAACATTTTAAAATGCTTCTAAATAATTCAAATGAAATTAGATCAAAGCGGTTTGTTGTATGATTAAAGAAAAATCCAAATATACTCAATAAAGACATTTATAGCAAAATAAAATAAAAATATAAATAATGGAATTCTAATTGAAAGCGGTTTGTTGTATGATGAAAGAAAAATCCAGAACTGTAAAATAGTGGATTGTACAGTTCTGGATTTTTCTTCCATCATACAACAAACCGCTTTCAATTAGGCAATTTTTTTTCAGCCGGAACAAGTCTGGGCGATTTCGAGTGTGGGAAGAGGATGACCTGGGTCTTCGCTGCATTGATGCAGATCTTCCAGTCTGTGAGATACTTTAACAGAACATTCAGGCTTCGCTGCAGTAACTAAAGAGTTTGTTTGGTTAAATTTTTATATTGTGCTGTTTGTAATTCAATTACCGCTGAACATAGCATTCATTGTACGTCGCGTTTCAGAGTGTATCGCAAAGAACCTTAAGCAACTACCGAACGAAATTCTAGAAGGGATAATTTGAGCCGTACTGCGACACGTCAGAGACCGACCATGTGGTTGATTTCGTTGTAGTTCCTAGTTTTACGTACCGGATTAGTTAGCAAATTAGGCATACATATTTCTGTTAAGAAAATCATCCATGCCACTGATAAATTGTATCTTTATTTCATGATTTAATTTTTACATTTGTTTCGAAATACTACCTCACAATGCCCTCCGCTCAATTTCAAACTACTTCTTTTCAATTTTCACCTTCTGCCGTGAGCTAACGGAACTATCAATACTTTCTCTTAACAACTTTGTTCTAGCAAAAATTGCTGTCTACTCCTAGAGCCTCATGGTGATGAGAAATTATTTCCTTCTAAAAACAACATCATTTTACATTTTGTTTATCATTTTAATTTGTTAGCCAGAGGGGCTTCACATCTTTAGTACATGGTTTTATAATTTTAATTATTGTTTTTGTTGTGTTGTTTTACATTTAATATATTTTTCCGTCTTGGGAATGTATTTAAATTTAAACAATTTGATAACCTACCTAACTACAATAACTTAAGCTTAATTTACCAGCTGACTGATGATCGGATGGGGCACCCTCAGGCAAGATTCTCTGAACCTTTCCAGGATTAACTCTTTTTTCTCGCCGAGGGTCTATAGTCCAGCCAGGCGATGGATCTCAAAATTTCGGGTTCCCGGAGGACAGTTCAGAATCATCCGAAGGCTGGTGTTCTGAACAACCTGCAGTTTCCGATGGTGATAATTGGCGCAACTCTCCCAGATTGGCAAACCGTACTCGACCACGGAAAGAATGATTTGTTTGTGAACCGCAAGTTTGTTCTTGGTCAATAGAGTGGACTTTCTGTTGATCAGCGGATACAGAGATCTTAATAAGGTTCTACACTTGTTTGATGTTTTATCAACATGTGATCGGAACAACAACTTGCTATCTAGGGTGAGGTCGAGGCAGACTACTTTCTCGGACCAATCGATCGGAGTGTTACAGAGGTGTACCTTGACATCTCGTGGCGGAATAAGTCGAGGTGACTTCGAATGCGGAAACAGAATCGTCTGGGTTTTAGCTGCATTGATACAAATCTTCCAGCTTTTGAAGTAATCGGACAGCACATTGAGGCCCTCCTGAAGTTTTCTTTTCAGAGCACGTATCACTCGACCCTTGTAGATGATAAAAGTGTCGTCCGCAAACATCGACAGAATTCCACCACCCGGTAGAGGAGGGATATCTGACGTGAAAATGTTGAATAGGATATGGCCTAAGAGGCTACCCTGGGGAACACCAGCATCAACGTTAAACGTTTCAGAATGGGAATTGTTCAGAAAGACCCTGAATGATCTGTCCAATAGATAGATCTTTATGATCTTAACAAGATATATCGGGAAGTTGTATCGATGCAGTTTAAACACCAGACCCTCATGCCAGACATTTACCAACGCCTTTTCGACGTCCGTGACACCCGTGACAACAACAGGAGCCACCCGCACCGACGTTCAATCGCGAACAATGTTCTTTCCCGTCAACTAAATCCGTCCTTTTCAGTACGACCAAATCAGCTTGCTTGTTAAAGAGTTTGTTGGGTTGAATATTTATCTTGTGCTGTTTGAAATTTCAATCATTTTAAAGAAATTAAATAATTTTGAGAAAGTGAAATGCCGCAGAATATGGCTGCAAGTATGTAGTTACATAGTTCTCTGCTACTCGTTAAAGATTGTGGCCCTCAACCATCGTAGAAAATACAACCGGGCCGTATCATTATTAAAACCAAACAAGTCTTTTCAGGGCCACCAAATGCTATCTTACGAGTTATCAATAGAATTTCTTACATATTTACTTCCCAATGCTGGTCTATCGTTCAATTTCGACCTAGATGTCTATCGGCAATAATAGACTATGAATTCCAAAACAGACCACAACCATCTACAACGCAATAAGGATAACGATCTACCGGTGGTCGATCATATCGACAGAATATGCTCCTATGGTAAATTCTCGGTTCACTATCTCGGAAGCCAAACAGTACCAGCAGCAAGGTTCGGAAGAAGAAAACGTATAGCACCTCATCTACCGGGTGCTGAAGCATTTTGACCCGATTCTGTCGATCGCCTCTAATGCGATAAGCATTATGAACAGCTTCGTAAATGGCATTTCCGAACGGATTGAAAGCGTTGCTGCCCGACTGCCTTAAATCAATTGGCGGATGGCCCTGACGTCTTTGGAAATTCAAACTGCTCCTCGACCAAGCTGCCGGGAGAGCTAGCTAAACACGAGGTTTCCGAGTGAACCGAACCCGTGGTCAAGTAAACCAGCTTCATGACGAAATGAGGTGGTGGCAGTAGCTGTTCCCTTGAACTCAAAATGGCCCTTTTCAAGACCAACAAAACAACTGGAAAAGAGAGTTGACATGTGTTTGGGAATGCTGGAGGCTTGGTTTCGGGGTGGTCAATTGTGAAAAACATCTTTCGTTTGCCGAAGCCATAATGTTTTTGACATTTGCACTTTTTGCAGTGTTGTACACAAATAGGCCTAGTAGAAACCGTATGCAATTCGAGTTGAATGAGACTAGCTTCTTGAGTAAAAGTTTCCCAAATAAACAAAACTCATTCGCACTGCAAGGTATATTACTTGATATAGAGTATCTTGATAACATATGTCATACATATTATTTCCAGTGAAAGCAAGATGAATGAATTTAGATACCAAGACAGGCTATATCAACTAATAAAGGTTGTAGTGCGAACGTTTAGTGTGTGGGAATTCGATTTAGAAGGAAACCAATTTCGGCCACTCTTTAAACAATCAAGTGATCTAGATTGCACATTGCTTCGTAGTCCTACGTCAACTTTGCGTACAACCCCATTGGGCTGTTCCTTCTAGTTTTTGCAAGATATTATTTAAAAAATCGCTTGAAATGGCATGTTGCATTTATAGCAATATATCCTAGTATTGGGTGTATGTTGGGCCAAAAGCAGCATTTATGTTGCATTTAAGGCGACTTAATTACTTGATAGGCGGCCATAAAGACGCCTTGGAACTGCTTATTGGTTACCTGGGTAGGCTCTTCTTTTGGTGTGAATGAAAACTAGAGTGGTTCTCGTGTTCAGAGAAATCGAACATCTTTATTTTATATATGCAAAAATAAAGACATATATTCTTCAGAAAAGTTGTACATGAGAAAATTTTTAGCAACTTTGATTGAATATGTACAGTAGAATATATTAAGTGAACAGCGTGAAATGAGTGTTGCATTCTTTATTTTACGCAAAATGCTCATCGATTTGTTCTTCTGGCATGAAGAGTTCTTCGTATTTCACAACGGGCACAATCAACTGTGAAAGTTACAGGAAGCAGTTCATTGAAAAAAAAACAACTTTTACGTATCTACCGAATGTATACTGTTTCCCTGTTGTGTTGGCCGGCTCACTGTGCTATTGCAGCTTTGGAACTCCTCAAAAATGAGAAAAAATCATTTCTGTTGAAAAACTGCGAAACCCACCACCACCATCCATTAAAAGATACTGGGCTATTCTTATACAACATGAAAGGCATCCGGCATGGTTAGGGAATTATCAAGGATTTAGCCTTAACTCTTTTAATTGAATTGAATTTTTCCATATGTTCATTAATCTCAAATTATATAATTGGACCTCATGAATTGGTTCCAAAAAAATCAGTTCTCGCCGAAAAAAAAGCAGTCCTCAGGAAATTAGTGCATACCGGTTCGTACATTTTAATCAAATTTTCAATGTTGAATGCGAAAAAAATAGCTAGGTAGTTGCTTGAAAATTGACCTAGTAAAAACATTCCGAATTTAATTAAAACCACCTGCTACCGATTATGTGCATACAAAATAAATCGCAAACACCTACTTCTTCGCTTCAGCACCTACTGCTCCGTCTCAAACGGTTGAAACACAATCAGTTAAGTTAAATTTATGTTGAGTGGAATGTCATAAGACCACTTCACAACAACGACCTGGATTGAGCGAAAATTGTTCATGTGTATTTCTTGTTTCGCACGTGCATCTCATTTCACCAGAAAGGCAAATATGGGTGGAGTTGAGCTCAAAGATCCACGTCTTGTGTCGTAAGCATTTCAAGAACGTCCATCGAATACGGCCCCACTCACGTCTTAAGGTGCGTTTACACTAAGACAACTCGTGACAACCATCAACAGGCAACATTGGTCTATGTTTGAAAGCAATGTTGCCGGTGGAACCTTCTATGTTTTTCATCACTATAGCGAGGCACCGAGTCACATAGGACTAGTGTTGCCTATCATTATTCCCTAGAGCTGCCTCAATTTACGTGCACCGTAACAGGTGACGCGTAACCCAAAAAACGTTTCCTGTTCAGACAAAATGCCATCAAAAATATGAATTTACTCTGTTTCCGCTCAGAAGAGAAACGACCAGAAAAGGGTTGAAGTCAGACACATTGTTGATGACTAAGTTTGGAAATAGAATGTCGTTCTGATCACTCAGTCGATTCTTCGAGAATATTGATAATATAAGTTCCACGTAAGAAGCAGACTTAGCTCGGACAAAAAGTTTCTATATTGTGACTAACAACCGTGAGCTTAAGCATCGTTTAGGAATGACATCCTTGGCCATGAGCTATGAAGTCATTGTTGCTCACCGGTGTAAACTCAGTTGCCAATCAAGAAGACATTCGAGCGACAGTTGACGACGGTGAGTGAGCACCATCATGCACAAGAAATAGGTTGGTAGCATGTAGGTATGCGATGCTGCCTTTGTACAACAGGAAACAAGGGTTTGGCACATTTTGGAGCTTCGAAACCCGACCGCGTGTTCACATCCAATCCCTTCCCTCAGCACCTGGAAGGCACCAAAACCGACCACTGCTCTGCTCACTGTACGAACATACATCACATGTGGAAAAACAGGACAACCAAAGCGAAAACCTAGCTCCCGGCTGTTCCAGATGCGACACACGGTCATAAATGGGAAAAACTTTATCGTTTTTCTTCATGCAATCCTCTCGACAGTGGAGACCAGAAGGGGGTGAAACGCATTGAGCTTGGGTTGGCGATGTAGGTTCGGGTGTTTCCCAAAAATGACTTCATAGCTCCTGAATGGCACCACATTTTCGCCTGAAAATGTGAACGTATCATTAAAATGTACGAACCCATCGGTCCCAGTGCTGTGCAAGGTGCGGGAACCTATCTACCCATCAAGCGACATGGAGACAAGCGTCACTTAGGCACTTCAACTCCATTTCACGAAAGGTGGAGCGGTGGAAAACATGGAACAGCGGACCGACATAAGGAAAACCCCTTTTTATGAATTTGCATGCGATCCAGAAAATGTTCGTAGGGGATTTTGTTGTATCTATAGAGCGTAGGGGGTTAATTTACGATAGAGGCAATTTAAGCAAAACACACCGAACAGGTATCACAGCATAAGGATATTTGTTAAAAATAGGCGATTTTTATTGTACATTAATTGTTATTTTATATATTCTCCGTGCGAGGAGTAACGATTATGATGTTGAAGGAGATGTTCGCTCATCACCATGAGGCACCAAGAGTGAACAACAATGTTTTTGGCTAGAATTGAAAGATATGAAGAGAAAGTTTTTGATAGTTCCGCTAGTGAGCGGCAGGCTCGGAAACATAGCAGATGTTTTTAGGAAAATTGAGCGAAAAGGGCATGTGTACAGTGGTACTCGAACCAACGACATTTTTGCCTAACATCCCACTGCGGGGTAGGTTAAAGTACAGGACTTAGTCTGATACCGTGGATGATCTCACTAGGCCATGGTAACTCCTAATAAGATACTTGATAAATGAGTATGAAGTTAAATCTCTCGGCAGCGCTTTAATTTTGTTGTTGGTATAAATAAATTATTCCCGTGCATCGCCAGCAGCAACACCAACCGAGAAGCAGCAATTGGCCGATCTTGGCGAAAATCCATTTCGTGCATTCTACTGTCGCGATAGCATTTCACCAGATAAAAAGCAATATGAATGTTCATACAATCAACGAGACATTTGTTCTATGTACAAAATCCATGTTTACGAAACGAGTTAAAGTTTATTCACGAAAATAAAATTTAAGTGTATGCTCAATTATATTTGTAGTTCATGGAATTTAAAAACTGACCGAACATATAAAAACAAACGCTAAAAAAATTAAAAAAGCCTAATAATACTAGATTTAGAAACATAGTTGATAGTATGAAAGTATATCGGAATATGTTTATTTGAACTATTCATGATATGGGCCATACCGATCAATGTTAACCCGTTATATGGAACTGTAGTTTCGTATTATTCAGAATATATGTTAATCATATCTTATTTTCAAATATTGTTTCGGTATCCAAGAGATTTTATGTGAGTTCATGCTGCAATATCATTTGGCGAAGCCGAGGACGACTCGTATCCGATTTTCAGACCAGCAATTTGTGCGCGTGTGAAAAAGCAAGACTGCAAGCTAATCAGAGCGAGTGCAGTTGTTTTATACTCTTCAAAGATTTTATCCGTTTCTTTGACTTGAGCAAGATAAGGACCACCCGATGTTGTTTCTCCGCTACTGCCAGATCAGCTGTTATTAAACAGAAAACCAACCATTTTCAATGTGTAAAACTGGTGATCTCAAATTAGGACAATATCGGCGCTGGCCTCGCCCAAATGCAGGTCAAATAAGGAAAGAGTAGGAATGTGATGACGTGATACTCGCGTGTATTGGAAGCCGAGACCACCTCTGTACTTCCACGAGAAATCCTCGATATGTTGGATAACAAGATTTGGCGGCAGCAGGGTTTGCTTTGGTAAACGATAAGCTGAAATCACGCTTCGTTTAGAAAAATATTTAAATGTTAGTACCGATTTCGGATTTCAACCAATATGTACCAATTGGAAAACAAGGTGATATTTTGTAATGCTGGAGATCAGATTTGAACTGAGTTAAACCAATAATAAGGATGCTCTTGGAGCCAATAATAAAGTGTGATGGTATTTTTTTTATTAACGCTTGAGAGACACATTGTTGTTTTTTTTTCTGTGCTCACTCGATCACTCGTATAGCCAAATTAAAGATAACCGAAATAATAAAGCATCGACATAACCTTTCAAAGCCGATGCTCGAAACCAAACTCTTTTTGCGTAAACCTTCAATTTTTACTGGTGTATCCTACAATCTATTTCACTACTGTAACTAATTTCTAAATCAATCAAGTTGAAGTTACTTAAGAGCAATTTATGCTAATCCATTTAAAATTGCAATTGAGGATTTGGTAATAATGAGAGTTCGTCGTAGATGCAATTCTTGACTTCGACATCTTTATGCTTCTACTGATGCCCATGCTCATCGTTTTGATTTCATTTCATTATCTCCATTCCGCTCAACCAATCGCAATGTTGAGATAACTCAATGCAGACGTCTTCCAAATTTGACAGGCATTCGGCACCTGGCACCTGGCACCTCAAAGCAAGATGCTTAGAGCGAGACCGGAAGATTCGATGAGCTATCTTTCCCTCAAAGTCGTATCCGTTTTTATGGGAGAAAAATGTCGCCGAATTTATGTGCGATGGATCGAATCCCAGTTATACTATCCCTTTGTTTCCGTGCTACTTGTACATGCCCAGCCAGCCGTGGTCACCCATCTGAGGTTTAGTTCCTGAAAGGGACTACAGGGACCGAGGATTTGGTAGATGTCGCAACCATGAACAGCAACTAATACGTGAAATAAGTTACCTGCCTAGCCCCTTCCAAACGATAATGTAACCCATTAACCTCGAGCTAGCCACGAGTTATTGGCACCCAATTTTATTAATATCGGAAAATAAAACATTGTTAATTACAATATTGAATATCGACTCCGCAAAGTGTTACATACGGCTGAGCTTAACAGATAAACGAACTGGTTAAAAAAGACCATACTGTGATTTTTTATTTCTTTATTCTCAAACAAAGTAAATAACAATGTTTTATTTCCATCTTTTCATTTCAATATGCTGATTTTTCGTAGGGTAAAGCGAGTTCTCTAACTTTTCCTCAACACTACTCATAAGCTTCTGCACAGTGCCTTCTCCTACCATTTTCACCACTGTTGGCCAATGGGTTTTCTCAGCTTCGCTTAGAAAATAAAACAACATCAGTTTAATTTGGATGTAAAAAAACAGGACGCAGCCAAAAGTTGATCAAATACTGCACGCATTTTGAATTGACGGTTAATCATTGGTGTATTTATAACTATCGGAACAGTCTATATTCGTCAAATTAAAGTTAAAAACTTGAGTGCGATTTATCGATTTCCTCAACTTTTAGTCACTATGGGTTGCACTGGTCAAGTTAAACAAATCATTAACTTGACCTTCACTAAAGTTGAGCCGATATGCCTACTATTGCGCGCTAGATGCAAATAAAATAGCCACACGTTCGTTACAAAACGAACTGATCTTTACGAATAAAAAGGAATTTCTGTTAGTCTTTCTGACCCATATAAACTCGAATACTACTGAACCGATTGCCGTGAAAATTTGTATTCAGGGGTTTTTGGGACCGGAAAGGTTCTTAAGATCTCTGAAAAGGGGCTCATCATACACATCAAACACAAATTTCTGATGTAGAAGGAGATGTTCGCTCATCACCATGAGGCACCAAGAGTGGACAGTAATGTTTTCTAGAATAAAATATATGAAGAAAAAGTGTTGAAATTTCCCCTAGTGTACGATAGGTTGGAAATAGAATAAAAGTATTGAAAATTGAGCGAATGGGCATGGGAAAAGAATTCTATTGGTTTTCTTATCAAGTTAACCATGTTTCATGTACATAGTTTATAACTCCTTGCTCTTCATGGCTGTAGGTGTGACCATGTCATTGGAAAATCCATTTCCTCCACTCACATTTGGATTGATATTTTACCCATTAATGGCTACTGGCCGGTTACAGTGTATGTAAAAAAAGTTAATCCACCTTTCAGTCCAACTTTTTTGCGTATTATCATTCTTTTGTTATTATCTGCCATTTGCATAATGTTTTACGGTAGTAAGTTTCATGTTTGTCGGATAACAGGTTGAAATTAATATTATTGTGTAGTGTATTGTAAACAATAAACAAAATTCACCTTCTATACATTTTACATGTATGCTGAGCTACTTGTCATTAATAAATCAAAAACAATAAAAAGTACTGTTTTCACACTCTTAAACTTGACAATTCACTTGTACAATTGACAGTTTCGGTTCAAAATACCGAAAACTAGTGAAACATTCCTGTGGTGTACTTTCTGTATAAAGATTGCACTCGAAAAAAGTCAACAGACGAAAATGATCACCAAACATTTATTTTTGATCGGATATTTTTGAAACTCACAGAAAAATAAATGAACACACATTAGCTAGGTGGGAACGGCTTAAGCACCCCGGGACCCTATTCCAAGCACAGGGTAAACGTTAACCTACAAAGCTCATTTTTTGCAGTATGATGCTCCATTTAGTAGAAGCCGTTCCCTACCCTAAGTTTTTCCAAAGTTTGTTTATTCAAACTCTATTCGTAAGCAAAATGCTCCCACATTGAAGTGAACGCTACCTATCAAATCCAGTTCAACACTTGCGCCATCTTTCTTGCACACTTTCATCCACTCGTTCTTCGAATAGGGTAGCGGAACCGCATCTTGAGCTCAATCAGCAGACCTCCAGTGGGAATCGGTGAATATGCACTGAATATCGAACATTGAGTACCCAAGTTATTCCTAATTTATTCGTTCACTTACCGTTAATCGTTTAGCAACACCCAAAACATTCGGCTCTGATAATTTTCTTCCAATTCAATGCGGAAAAGTTGCCACTGCTATGTATCTATTTTAATAACATAACGAAAGACATTAATCCAATCTGTGAATCATATGTTAATCGTACTGGATTTTAATCAAGAAAAAATACAAACAAGTTAACGCGCTCTACTACTACACCAAAAAATGAAGTAGATCATTTGACAGCACTTCACGTGTGTTGGGTAGCATGCATATAACAACGACAAAATGAAAGAGGTTTGTTTGTTATTCTTCCATGCGATTGAAAACGCACACTCAGCGCTGATGTGTATGCTATATCAGTATGTGAGCAGTGCAACATCAAGCGATTAGGTCGATTGTAAACACGGTTCAGAATAGGTGCAAGCGTATTTAGATTATTCTGAAAAGTTAATCCCATAGTTTCATAGTATTTTATCACGTATCGTCATGCATCTCGTGTAGTTAGTTTAATAAGTGAAGTGTGATTTTCATGATTTCTGCAACTACCGCAACGAAAATTTTGTGAGGATATAGTGCAATTAAAGAGAAAACTTGAGTCTGGCTCGAGTATAATCCTAGTACGGTTAGATCAATACGACAGAATTTGTAGTTTAAAGGTAAACAATTGTGTTGAAAAGCTGACTGCTCATCATTTTACGAAATTCAAGTCTCCGAAACATTTTCGTGGATTTTAATTATATTCAAGACCTAATTATATTTGCCAGGATTATATATTCTTGGTAACTGCGTCCACATATTGGAGAAATTAAACATCTTTTTACGTTTGAAGTTGGATGACTGCAGAATGTGATGAATATATGTACTATGGTGAGCATAGGTTCAGCTTCCCTATTTGTTGTTTCCTGCAACGAAACTGATTTTTACAAATCAATCTTTTACAAAATCCATGTTTGCAGAAACAAATGAAGAAGCTATATTACGAACATATATTTTCGGTGTGGTTGTTGCTATGATGCTTGCTGGATGCGGTGATGCTAGAGCGAGGTGATGTCCATGGATAAATGATTTCAATTCAAGCGAGATTCTATTCTTACATGATGAAAATAATTTACTTGAAGCACAGAAGTCATATCGGCGAATACACGAATAAAAACTTCCTACAAATTGAACAAAATGCAAAACTTGTTGAAGTCACTAACCATCTTCCACTAAATCCAGCCCACTTTTTCAGTAAATTGATTCTTAGTTGAACTAATGCTTCTAAAGGACAAAAAAACTGTTGTTCCGTACACAAATGCCTACTTTTATGAAGTGTATCGGTGTATAAACATCACAGAACAAGGGGCTGGCAACCAGTTTCTCCTGTTTGCAGCCAACCGATTTCCGCCAGCACTGGCAAGGAATAGAAAGTTCTTGACCAGGCGACATCATCATCATCGCCATCATCGCCATCATCGCCGCTTGCCATTCGCTGCGGTCATCACCATTGAAATGATCACTTTTGGTGGGTGGTTTTTGAAATGCTCTCTTCTTGCTCCGGCGACGATGGTCATTCAAACCGAACCGCCCACTCCCGGTATTGGCAGAAGCCGACCGAGTAAGCCGATAGAGATAGGAGATAATCGTACGAAATAAAAAATGTTCGGTCAATATTTTACGTGCCTGGAATGTTGAATAATCAATCCGCAAAATTCCGGCTCCATAGTGTCCACTTTGTGAGAAGTATATAGTGAGCTCGGTTGTGAATATCGCCGATGCGAACGGACAGCCAGTACTCCAACTGACAAAATTGTTTGCGATTTCCGTGGCAAGTGGGTTCGGATTATTCCCATGGAAAAGCAATTCGGCTTTGGATTTTATTTGTGTCCGAGAGTAGCAGAGAGGGGTGTTTGGACTTTTTTGTTGTTTCTCTGATCTGCCCGAGGAAATGTGTGATATACGTATGACTGGGGTATGGTTTCCAATTCACTGGCCATCCGGTGCCTCTGTTTGTCATGGATGACCAGTTTCTGTGGCAATAAACATACTCGTTTGGGAGGCAGTAATTAGGTGGGAAATCGGAATGTGACAAATATAGGTCGTTAAATAAGACGATTCCGATTGAAAATAAGGTAGGCGTTTGGAGACCGGAATAAAAGATGAAGAGGCTTATGGACAATTCCATGGAACCAAAGATGGGACCCGCTAAATGGCTTTTCATTCCCAATCATGGTTTTCGAAAATCTCAATTTCGATCGACAAAAGCAACAGGTTTGATGGTCTGGACTTCCATTCGTTTCCACGTGATTCGTTTTTAACGTGAAGTGAAACCTTAATAAAGCCCTAATTTGTTTTTTCGAATGCAGTCTTTAAAACGTTGTGCGATTTGATAAGTACCCTTTTTTATTGACTCGCGTCCGGGCGTATTTGGTAAGCAGTGGGCAGCAATGGAGACTCAATAAATCGACTACAAAAAAGTTGCCTTTCTTGGACCTTTTCTGTGTTCAAAATTCGTGATTCCAGCGGCGTCATTGTCGTTACAGTTTCAGTTTCTACACCGCAGAGTGCATAGTATAAACATAGATTTAAAATTAACCATTTATCATTTGCATGACAAGTAGGGGGCAAGGAGCATTTATGAACGCCCTCTCCATTTCGGAAATGTTCACTTGTTGTATGTAAACATACTGGCATCGAGTCATTGATAACCATACATGCACTGCAAGCCATCAAAAAGTTTACAGCTACTGAATGCTTTGCCACCTTAATTTTGCAAAGCGAATCTTTGAAGGAAAGTTTTACTTCTTTCGGCGATTTGATACCTTTACGGACATCCTAGAGGGCCCGGCGTGGAAGTGTGAAGGTAGGTTCGCCTCCCCGCGGTGCACCTTGGAAACGCGCTTAAGCTCCTTAACGGCTAAACGAACTACGGAGGGAGCGTCACCACGACGCATTGGGGTGGATGCCGGTAAAA